>BGPR01011448.1:20965-48552 GCA_013235015.1 Araneus ventricosus
AAAAATATTTCTTAAAATTATTTATATCATTCAATAAGATCTATTAAATTTCTACTTGAAACTTTCAGAGTAGTGAGTCAGATTTTACCCTAATTTTAATTAATAAACGTTCAAGTCATCATCTAAGCCCTTGGGGTTTATATCTTAAATTTTCCTTTAATTAGCGATTCTCTCCAGGAACGTAACGAGATTTCAAACAGTTCTTTCTTAGTCTCTCCAAGTAAATATCTAAAGCACTTTAATCAGTTTCTAATCATGAGAAGCCCTGGGAAATTCAATTCTGGTGAAAAGACGTCTTAGGATGTTCTGCCGTCAATTAAATTGTCAAACCGTTCGCATCCAATATTCTATCAGCCTTTGTTCATTACGAATCAGGTGTTCCTAGCGTGGTGACAGGGAAAATAATATATTTCCGCTTAATTGCTTTTCATTCGACACCAGAAAGAAATAAATATTCGTTAATTCTCTGTTTTAATTACAGAGAGTATGACTTTGGCAAACTTTTTCCATCAATTTCGTTACTCGTGGAATTTTAATGGTTCGCTTCGGATATTATTTTTCTTAGTTTAATCCAGAAAAGTTTTGTTTGACATCAATTTGTTATAAACAGCGGCTGTGAATTTTTTTAATGAAACTATAATTCCTTATGAATGTTCCACATTTGACTTGCAATCTTATTATTAAACATTTATTTTATAACTTGACCTTTAAGTTAATATTTATAATGGATTGTTGAATGTATATGAGTACATTAGAAGTATCAAAATGAAATTCTGTATAAAATTTAAAATTTATTCATTTGTAGAGGATAAATTCCTTTATCCTGAAAGTATGTTAGGTTTTTATATACGTAACCAAATTTACTTTTCTGTAAAAGTCGATTCCTTTAAGAAGAATTTTTTAAGATCTCGTTTAATACTTTTACTATTTCTGTTTTAATTTCCTTAAATTTATGTTACTTTATTGTCTTGAAATTACACAGAATTTCTTACATAATTTTTTCGGAATTACATTTCTTTTGCACATAAAAGTTCTATATAAAATCATTCTTCGTTTGATTTTGTAAATATTAAATAATCTGAAAGAAAAAGGGTTTTTAAACCTTTCGTTATGCCAGTATTATTTTGCCTAATTATATTTTGGGCAATGATCCAAACATTAAAAATGTTTTATTACAGAAAAATATCCAATCTGTAGATCCGATATTTTACTTCAATTATATTCTGATCATATAGTAGCTGACTTAAATCGAGATTAGCTTATAATTACAAAGGCAATTGTCTTCTATTCTGCGTAATCTAAATTCAACCTCTATTTACTTGATGCGGTCTTTCTTCCTTAGAACCACCCCAGTGTCAGTTAATCAATATGAAATTAAACTGTACGCTTGCAAGAAACAGGCAAATTATTAGTTCACTCCTAAATAGGAATTTGAGGAATTCACACACAGTTTATCCTTAACATCAAAGTAGTTCGAAGAAGGTTTCAAAGTTTTGTAATAGGGAACCACTTTACAGCAGTAGCCTGAGCTTGAAAGCTAACTTTGTTATCTAGCAAAGCTTACAGAATCTAAAGAATAATTGTAGTGGGTTATTCCCGCAGTAAAGCATTAGACTAATCAGCATGAATCAATACTTTCTTTAAACATTGAATATAGGATAGCACAAGTTGGAATTAATTATAAGAGAATATTTGTATCATTCTGTGTAAGCAACACATAAATTCATTCTAATGAGCATTCGTGTTTCATTCGAAGAATCCATTTAAGTGTCTGACATTTCAAGCTTCAAGTAAATTTAACAACAACAACAAACTTAAAAACATAAAAATATTTGAATGCTAAACGAATATAACTACGGAAAAAAGAGAAAAGTCACTATCCTATTTTATCATATTTAAAAAAAAAATTAAGAAACCGGTTCTGTTCGGATAAAATGATACATTCATTGCCACAAACCCGGCTAGAAATTGAAAAAAATAGTAAATAATCTGTAAAATTGACCTCCTTTAAGTCATGTTTATAAAATGGTCTCTTTCATTGTACACTGTAAAAAATATGCGTTTTTTTCCCGGACTTTTTCCGTATATTTGACGGTTTAAAGCTGTTTTGTTGACAAAACGGTTTTTCACCGTTTTTCGCTCCAGCCATAAACGGTTTAAAACCGTCAGTTCAAATTCTATTTTTCGTCATACGGTATTGCTTTCCGTACGATAACTTTCCCTTTTCTTAAATGTAATTTTATAGCATTCATTTCATGTTTTTAATAGGGTTCCATCTCCGCTATTGTTTACACATGTTGCAGTAACCTGTTGTCACTCATGAAAGCTAACCTTAAAACACGTGTTCTGGCAATAGTTCATTTTTACACCACTAAGTGACGTTACTAGAGCTATAGTGACTTTAAAACTCAAATAGATTATTTTTACTTCATTTTATGAAGTCTCCGGTGGTCTAGTGGTTAGAGCTACTGCCTTTTATTTCTATGAACGCGGTTTCGATCCCCGGCTCGGAGGAGTTAGAAGTTTTGTCACCAACTTGCATCGAAATCGTCCAAGTAAGTTCAATTAAAAATTAAATTAATTGAAATTAATAATTAAGCCTTGATTAATATTCCTAATTGATAATATACATCAGCACATTTCAACTCAACTCGAACAGAAGGAGAAAAACAACTCAACTCACTCGATGACGTCACTTACTTCGATGACTTAATTTTTACGGAGAAAACTTGATTTCATACGGTAAAAAACCGTTGTGACTACGGATTTACTTCCTAACTTTTACGGGAAAAACTTGTTCCTGTATGGTAAAAAACCGTTGTGCCTACGGATTTACTTCGTAACTTTTACGGTTTTGCACAACTAACCCAGCTGCCAGTTTAAAACCGTAAATTTTACGGCATTTTTTTACAGTGTAAATAGAGCTACGGAATATTAATTCGAGATAATATTTTTGCTTCACCTATATTAAACTATTAATGTATTATAAAAATTCACGTGAAAGAAATATTTGAATACTGGGAAGTTGAAAAAGGTCTAGCATAGATTTCTTATTATTACAAACGATTAATATTAGTGTCAGCAATTTTAAGTATTCTGTTGAGGAACTTTTCCTTTCTTGGCCTTCCTTAATTATCAATGCCATGATTTATATGATATTACTGCTTTATGCCGATTTTAATTTTAAGACGTTGTTAATTCATAGAAAAAAGGAAGTGTTACTATAGTTAAATTAAATGTTTTGCGAATTTTATCTTTTATCATGACAGAAACAGTGATAATATTAAAATATAAAAATCAAAACGCGTTCTCTGAGTTGGGATGTTTTGATTTTTTGTGGCGCAAGAGCCATTTGTTTGGCTATGCTGCGCCAGTCTGGATCTCTGAGTTGGGATGTTTTGATTTTTTTGTGGCGCAAGAGCCATTAGTTTGGCTATGCTGCGCCATTCTGGATCTCTGAGTTGGGATGTTTTGATTTTTTTTGTGGCGCAAGAGCCATTAGTTTGGCTATGCTGAGCCAGTCTGGATCTCTGAGTTGGGAAATGAATATCAAGCAAAAATGTAAATTAGATTTCCAAATGTGAAATGAAAATGGAAACCTTATTAAATTGAACAACTAAATTATTTCAAAGACGCAATAAATCTAGGCTTACACGGCAGTTAAACAATAAATTGATAAATGCTGATGCTATGAGAACATGAGAATGTTGATCCCTAGTTTAGAAGTTAATGTTCTTGAATGCTACTTCTTTATGATCATAGTATAGACCAAGGAAACGTCTCATAAATGCACGGTGAAATTTATTCTTGCATAATTTATTTTTACGTAAGACACTTAAGCCACCATATTTTTTTACATAAATGTCTCTAAAGCGCAAAACAACCTCTTTTTGAGCCGCAATATCCCAAAAGATTCTTTACGCCTCTCATTGCGTCAGCACTAACTCTGTTTCAGGAAAAAGCATTTATCCCAGATATTTGGCATTTTTACAGAATTGATGCGCTAGACTGTTATCTCAGATGTGAAACCTGTCTTTTCTTTCCTTAAGGGGACAAACGACTGTTAAACCTCGAAAATTTTCGATTTTATAAAATATATATATAATATTTCCCTGCCTTTTCTGAACAATTTAAAATAATCCACGTTAAAAAATTCCCATAATTATGAAAGTTATGAAGGAAACTGTATCAGCTTTTCAACGTAAACTTTGAATATGGCCATATCTTAGCGTTATGTCTCAAAATGTGTTTTTTCATATTGCGCTCACGATATCTGAAGAACTATTGAATATTTTTACATAAAATTTTTACCTAATATATATTTTGGTATGTTCTAAAAATTGAACCACATTTTTGTACATATTTTTCCAAGGAAGTTTTTTTGGAGGTGGGTAGAAAAATTGAAATTTTAAATATTTTTAACATTTTTATTTTAAATTGGTATATAAAATAGAAATTAAATTTAAATACCAATAAATTGAGGTTCAATTTCTTAAGAAGATTGTTTTTATTACTTAGATACCCAAATTAATGTATTTACATAAATATTTTATCTGTAATCAAGCGCGCAAGGTGACCGTCACAATTTTTTCTCAAAAATTATACCCATATTTATAACTTTCTGAAATAAATGCATACCATTATGAAGGTTTGAAAGTGTGTGTACTATAAGAGAAAGAACAGATATTTTTCTAGAAAAAAAGTGGTTTCGTGAATTGCATTGTTTCAGAGATAAAATGCATCCATTTTCAGAGTTGTCCACCATTTTATCGAGGTTTAAGAGTCGTATGTCCCCTTAAACAAAAAGTGATTTAGATATTCTGTGATAAATGAGAGAACTACAGAACTGAACATTCAATTGCAGAAATTCCTCCATTGCGTGGAATGCGTGCGAATTTAATAACATGACCTTAACAGATCTGCCTTCATGCGTGCTCCAGAACTCGAGAGAGCCGAGGACTAGAGCAATCGATAATAAGAAATGCTTGACTTTAATTTTACTATGAATCAATTTAATATGAGACAGGTAACATTAAACTCTTTCATCTGGAATAAATAGTCAAACAGGCGAAATCACTTGTGTCTCACTTATATTAAATCCCAAAGCCTTTCTCAAACATCTCATGAAAATACAAAGCAGCCTTTACAATGTATCAACTAGGGATTAATATATTTCAGTGGTCTTTATTAAAATTGCCACTATGACTCAAAAGTGGAAGGAAAAAATCCATTTCTACTTTAAATATGATTCAATTCTTCTATGATTGAATTCTTTTTCAAACGAAAATATATGGATAAAATTTTGGTTTTAGAGTATTCCTACTTCTTTAATGGGCAAAATTTATCTCCTACCTGTATTTTACACACCATTTTTATATTTTCATATCAAACGACTCTCATACCGAAATATTTGTTGAACTTAAATCAGTAAATTATAGCATTTTCACATTTTTTTATAATGTTATAGGAAGAATACATTTTCATAATGGTTCCTTAAAAAAATAATTTTAAACTAATTAAATCTGAGAAATACAGCATTGAACAAGGCTGATCAGAATAAAACTTAATTAAGTGTTAATTCTCAGAGGAAAGAAACAATTCCTGCCAGTTAAGTATAAATATATTTTATCTTCTTCACTGCCATTATGATTAAAATCTTCTGAGTTGAATGAATCATTAGATATAATAACAATAAATGAAACTATTTCATCTATGTTGAAAAGTTTACTAGTACAAAGCAAAATGACTTTGGATGTACGTAATATAACTGCTTTTAACTAAGTGGAATGTTTATGTAATGTTCAAAAATATCCAAACAGGATTTCTTTTGATTTGTCTGTGCTCTTAATTATATAAGATTCATTTAATTTATATAGGATACTAATGATGATAATAAGGAAGTGTTAAATGTGTCAGTTTAAAAAAATTATATTCAGCATCTATATAAGAGATAGATTCTTTTATCACATTTCAGTCGTGAGAATTACGAGCCAAAATCCAATAGAAGTTTAATTGTTAAAAAATATTCATATATATCTGAAATTCATTTAATTAATACTTGAAAGACGATCAGCGAAAAAAGTAATATTGAATGATTTAAGAACAAAAAGAAATAATATCATTTGATTTTTTCTTAAAGAAAAAAATGAATACTGAAAAAAAGATTAAAATACGTATATTTAGGTAGAATTAAAATTTTGAACATGTCTGCTGGATAGTAGGGTAATATTTTTGAGCTATGAATAACAATTGTAACAAATCGATATTGTGACAAAATCGACTTGTGGGTGTACGTGAATGCAGTCCAATAAACAGGATTTAAAAAAAGTAAAGCTCTTTATTTTACAAACATTCTAAGCAAAGAAACGTGGCACAAGTATTAACACAGCACTTGTAAGAATTCACAACAGAGATTACCATTAAATCTCAACACAGCGCTCAAAGGCTTCTTGTTAGCTCACCAGCTTGCTTGCTGATCAAATTCCAACTGACTCTTCTTGGCTTGAGAGCTTGCTTTTATATTTTTTGAACAGGAAGTGACTTCATTACGTAGGAAGTGACGTAATCTCTAGAAAGTTCATGAAACCAGTAGAAATAGGTTGAAAGTTCGAGGTCTTTCTAGAAAATTCCCTTTGTCGCCAAAGTCGCCAACTTTGCCGCCGAATTTGTCGCCAAGATTAGCATCTCAGGGAAACGACTTTATAGCTTTGTAACAATATGAAACTTAATGAGATGACGAGGAAATTCCTTTTGCAAAGGAATGAAATTATTGGCATATCAAGAAAGCCGAGAACGAACAAAGCTAAGACACGAGGAAAACAAGAATAATTTATTGTCGTAATAAACGGTTTGACCGGGTTTAGTTATTCCGGAATAAAATTAATAGATGAACTAAATTAATGCGTAGTCTCAATAATAAAGAATTTCTGAAGAAATTTACACAAACAGAAAATGCTGATATTTTCGTCTCAACATTGGCATGCTTGTCTCAGAAAATCAATTAAGTCTATAAAATATTCATTTAGCACCTAATTTGATTTCAAGTGATACAAAACTCCGAAATAAACAAAGAAAATTCCATCAGTTTCCTTCAAAGTAAGACATGCTGGAGTTCCAAGCTTGTTTCTATAATGCAATGTAGATAGAAGTATAATAAAATCTTCTTGTATATTACAGGTGTAGTATTTCAGTTTGGTTTCAAACAACTGCTCATATAAATTTAAAAATTTTGTCACACAGACTCCTTATCTGGTAACTTATATTTCCTCAGCCTGGTTGTATGTTTGGCAATTGAATTCGTGTGAAAAGTCATTAATGTCATAAATTAATGGAAAATATCACATGGAAATTTATAATTGTATATTACAGGTGTAGTATTTCAGTTTGGTTTCAAACAACTGCTCATATAAATTTAAAAATTTTGTCACACAGACTCCTTATCTGGTAACTTATATTTCCTCAGCCTGATTGTATGTTTGGCAATTGAATTCGTGTGAAAAGTCATTAATGTCATAAATTAATGGGAAATATCACATGGAAATTTAGAATTGTATATAATAGAAAACATTTTAAAAATAGAAAAATTTTCTTAAACTCTTCCTGTCCATCGCGTAATCTTGATTGTAAAAAAATAGTCCTTTTTCTTAAATTGTATAAAAAATCATTACCCAACTGCTGCATTTCTTCTACAAGATTGTAAAGATTTAAATGATTGGGCCAGCGTGGGTCTTAAGAAAAATTCTAAAAAGTATAGATGGAATTTTCTCATATTACCATAATTAATGAAGTTTCAAAAATCTGCTTTATTTTTTTATCTTTTACTTAATGGTGGAAAATAATATTAGTATATAAAATAAAAATTCATGTGAATTATTAGCAGCCTTGTCTCTTTTAGTTAGGAAAATGAATTTTTATTTCTGATAAGCTTCAAAAGTTAGCATATTAATTAATTCGTAAACCTGGAAGATTTTTCACTCAATTATATTTGATAAAAAACTTGTTATTGAAAATTCACGGCAATATATTTTCTAACCTTAATGAAAATCTTTCATCTATTTAAGTCATTTTATTTTATGAACCTCAATTATGAATTTTATGACAGGTATTTAAAAAATATTTCAAGAACATAAAAGGCCAATTTATTTTAAATTATCTTCAAGATTCTTTCTAAAAAGTAATGCATTCAAAACAGGAGTTCAGTAGGTAATTGCTTATCCCTAATATCCCAAAGATTTTGTTTTTCAACAGAAAATCATTTTCTAAAATATTTCTCAACTTACGATCCTTATGATAATAAACCAAAGGAAAAAAATTAATTGTAATTACAGTTGACGCTCGTTATAACGACCCTCTGCGTCTCACAGCAAAAGGTCTTTATAACGAGTGGTCGCTATAGTGGATATAATTAAAAAATGTACACATACACGCTCAGCACTTCCGTAAAAATATGTTATTTTGAAAGAGATTCCAACTAAATGCTCAAATTATTTTTTATCATTGGTATTAAAAATAAAATTTTATCAATTAAAAATACATTTCTAATACAGATTTTAAAGTAGAAAATAAAGGAATTTTGGAAAAATAACGGGAAGAGCGTCCGCTGAATTCGAACGTTGTATTGGGATTAGACGACACTGGACGGTCGTTATACCGAAAGTAAAATAACATAGAGTGCATAGTGAAACACAGCTGGGGATTTTATCACTGGTCGTTATAATGGAATGGTCTTTATAATGTGTGATCGTTATAAAGAACGTTGACTGTATAATTAATTCTGCATTAAAAAACAGACGATTGAATTTTCTTATTAATTACAAGTGATATGCAATTATAAATAATTTAGAATTTTCCTCAAAATAGACTGTTCCAATCAAACAGACTGTCCAAATGTAACAATATATTTAGAGAGCAATTTAGAATAAATGAGCAGTTCCTGAATCAATTAATTATATCGAAATCAGATTCTGGTGAAAAGATATCTTAGCATATTTTGTTTTAAATTAAGTTGTCAAATCATTCTCATTCAATGTTATATCAATCCCTTCCAATGCAAATTAGGTATTTCTCGTGTGTCGACTGAGAAAACTTATATTTAAATCTTAATTACTTTCCATTCGATATCCCAAAGAAACGTAAATATTTATTTATTACCTGCTTTACTTACAAAGAGTGACTTACGTAAGCTTATTGCATAAATTTGGCTTCAATCCGGAAATCTATTGATTGACTTAAGTTATTAAAAGTTGTTGACGTAAGTAGTACGTCTAAGTACATCTTTACTTTCTAAGATTTTACTCAAGACCATATGTTTGGCGCAGCATAATCAAAAATGGTTTTTGCGCCAGTAAACCAAACCAAACCTTTACTTTCTTGTTTGCGAAGTACACGAAGAAAAAGTATTGTAATCATCAAACTCTTGAACTCGAGACTTTCATACCTCCTCCAGACAGAAAAACACATTTTTAAAATGATGTCTGTCTGTGAACGTGCCACAAAACATATTAAACTAAACTGAGGAAATTCTATATGTGGTTCCTGCAATAAATCAGAACACATCCTTCACATTTTGGACGGAATCATTTAACAGAAAGTCTGTCTGTCTGTTTGTGTGCATTAGGGTGGGTGGGAAAAGTCGAATTCTAATAGGACTCAAAAGTTGTGTATTAATTAACATGCTAATCAACGAAAAAATATTGAAATAAATTAGAAGTTTAATCTTCAGTTCAAGCAAAGAGAAATGACAAATGGAAAAAAATGTCAGAAAACACTAAAATGTATCTTTACGCTGCGTAATAACGCTAATAGCGTCTAAGTACATCATTTTCGTTGCCTGATGACAGAAAAATTATATTTGAAAGCCTTGCGCAACGTTTTGAGTTCGCGCAAAAGATCTGAAGTTTTATAATTTAGATGAAGAAACATGCATATGAACACGATAACTCAATAATGTAAATATCTGCGTAGATAAAATTTGGCATAGAGTTTTATCATCAGAACTGTAAATGTGTGCCAAATTTTGAACCAAATCCTTCAAAGGTTTGACCGGTTTATGTGAGCGTGAAAACTCAAAAACGCAAAGGCTTAGATAAATGAAATTTGGCATTTGGTCAAAATTGTAGTTCTGTATCAAATTTGATTTTCATCAGTCGAAACGAAGCCACTAAAAATGCATACTCGGTTCTTCATTATACAGTGAAACCTCTTCGAACGGCCACTCCTGCATAGCGGCCACCCCTCTTAACGGCCAATTTTTCGTGGCACGGATTTTTCGGCCCATAGACCTAGTGTTAAAATAACCCCTAGCAACGGCCACCCAACCCCTCAGAACGGCCGCCGGGTGGGTTCGCCCATCCCATTTGACAAACGTATAAGTTAGAGATTTACTTTTTAAACTGAAAAACGAACTTGAAAAAATGTTTTTTTCCGAGAAGGGTAAAAACTTAAAACAGTCACAAATTGTATCCTTTTTTCAAAAAATGTAAAATATTATTAAATAAAGTACTATTTTCTATTTAGATAAGTCTCAAACTTCATTTTAAATAAGAAATATGTGTCAAACTTCTTTATATTATGTATTATAGCAATTATCTTGTAATTGTAACGAAAACCCTTCAGAGCGGCCACCCCCTCTGAGCGGCCAATGTTTCTCGGAACGGAGGGGTGGCAGCTCAGAGAGGTTTCACTGTACTACTAAGCACAAAGAGCGTCATATTGAGTCACTATATTCACTATAGGTGGGAGGTTCAATTCATATTTAGCATACTGAAAATTATAATGCATAAATTATATTATCGTAAATTATTTATTTTCATATGATTTTTTCCAACATTGCATTTTAAAATTGCCATTTCAATTAACTCTTAAATGTCTGCATTATCTTTTAAACTAATTTAAAAATCATGAATATTATGAATGAAATAAGTTCACATTCATCAATAAAAATTATTTAATTCTGTTTTATCATTCCTGCTGCTTTTATGAAGTTACTGTTAGTTATTTTTTTTTTAATCTAGTAAGGCGAATCCTCGTTTAACACTCAAAAACCAAGTACAAATTTGCAATCTAGATATGAATCTTTCTTCACCATCCTATATTTTGACACTTAATCAAATTAGTATTTAGAGCTGAATAAATGATTAAACTTCGGTTTTAGAGGTGTAAGATATGGGAGCATAAATCTTTCACTTGCTCATTATATTTAGGCTTAATGAAACAAAGATTTCTGAAAAAAAAGTATTTATTTGCTCATACAAATACTACGCAGAAGCATTAATTTCATGAAATGAAAAGCTTTTGAATCCAAACAAGGTTCATTAGGCTGCAATATATAGGAAGAAAGCAAAAGGGGATGTTAATCTTTCAAAACACGCTAATAGGCTAAGACAAAACAAAAAATAAAAGAAGTCCAGACGCTTTAAATTAAAATACATCTTTAAGCCTATCTCACAAAAAATAAAAACTCTTAGCTTTACTTAAATTCAGTTGAAATTTCGTATCAACTTACATTCTTAAGGGCAATAATTTATTATGGTGACAAATAATTTGAATATATTTTTTAAATTTCATAAATAAAAAAAGTAATTCAAGAAGTATTTCAAAAAATCAGATTTACATGCAAAAAAATATGAATTGCATAATGATACCATTTTTATCCAATTTTTTTTTATTTTGAAATTGCATCTTAACTAATAGGATACTTAACTTTTATTAACCTAATATTTTCAAATGTATCAAGTTCCCGAAATTCCACAAGAAAGCCGCAGTTCCCATTTTTCGTCTTTTTTTCTTATTTTCATTTTAATCCTTTTAACTGAAAGCCTTCTTGAGAACCCTCTACTTAGGCATCCCGGAAATCTGCAATTAGCTTATAAAAAAGAAACATGTCACACATAATTAAGGTTTACTTTTATCCATAATGCAGAAACGTGCCAAGTCGATTCAATTAATCGATTTCTTACTCATCAGGTTCCATTTGTGCTGAGATATTCATTGATTTTTATAATGTACTTTTAAGCATTCGATTTTTTTCTTTTAATAGCAATCTCTTGTACAGATTTCATCGATCAACAAGGCCTAAACAAAAGCCAACAAGAACTAAATGAGCTCTCAAACACAATAGTTTTAGAGTTAATGCATGTTTTACTCCATCAGAAAACTGTCCCCGCCCCAGATATTTGGTTTCCATTAAAAATTTCAAAACATGCGACCTCAAAGAATGAACAATTCTTATGATGTTGCGTCTTGAATTATTGAACTTCAATTTCCTTTGTATATTCTCAATTTAACCTAGTGAACGCTTGAATATTTTTTGTACACTGTCTTTTATTTTCTGGCAAGTTGCACAAAAGAAGCAAGACATTTCGCTTTCTATTTAATTCTATTTACGATCTTGTATTGTTTAGAAACGGATTCGAAACCCTCCGCGCTTTTGCGCATGCGCCGTAGGAGTTATTTTCATCAAAATAGGGGGAAAGTGAAGAATGGAAGGGTGATGTTCACATTTTACTGATCGTGACCTAACCAAGAACTCCGGATATGCGCTCAAATGACTCATTGTCTGACACCCCTTTCCGATGTAAAATCGTCCAAAAGTGGTAGTCTCGGAATCCGTTGCTGAACAGTACTAATCTACAATTTGTTGCCCGTCGTAACCATCTGTTAAAATCACACAACATACAAGGTAAAATTTAAACAGATGGATCGAAAAGATACAGCATAGAAGGTAAGATAGCAAGAGGATGCATATGACTGCATTTCTTTCAGCATTTCATAAAATATCACTAAGTTAATTATATACTATATTACAAACTATAATATATTATATTTTAGTAAGAATAAACATTAGCTGGTTGATTTTCTACACGAAATTTAATACTATCTTTAAAGCTTCCGAAAACACATTCTTCATCACATGGTGAAAAGGACAGTAAACTATTTCTGAAATAAAATTAAAGAAAAAAGAAAAATGATGAATTTAAAAGTAATTTTATTGGAAGTTAAAGCAAAATTGTTGAATGTGTAACTTCGAGTAAGCGCAAAAATTAGCAGAATTTCATTAGCTGTTATGATAAATTTCGCGCTTTTTAGGTCTTGAAAATTGCAGCTCTTAACGAATGAGATACTATTTGATATAAAGTATTCAAAGCAAAACAAATCATGTATTTATGATCGGAAATTATGGCTTAATTTTTGTTTTAATGTTTATTCACCGAATAGTTTATTATTCAGTGCAGAAATTTAGCGTTTCTATTCGTGTAAAGCTGCCTGTATTCCACGCAATTTGGCATTTTGTATTTCCACTCAACTTTCACATGGCTTTGCTTAAGTCATTCTAAATTATGATGATTTAGGTATTCAAATTTCACTAGTTTAGCTTTATTTTGCTTATATAAATCGAACTTTGATTCAATTTTTATAAATGGCAATTGCATATGATATATGAAAATATCATTATTTAAGAATATACCGGAAAGAAAGAGTGAGCACATATACTCTTCGAACGGCCACCCCTACATAGCGGTCACCCCTCTTAACGGCCAATTTTTCGTGGCACGGATTTTTCGGCCCATAGACCTAATGTTAAAATAACCCGTAGTAACGGCCACCCAACCCCTCTGAACGGCCGCCGGGTGGGTTCGCCCATCCCATTTAACAAAAGCATTGGTTACAGATTTACTTTTTAAACTGAAAAACGAACTTTAAAAAATGCTTTTGTTTTCCGAGAAGGGTAAAAACTTAAAACAGTCACAAGTTGTATCCTTTTTTTCAAAAAATGTAAAAAATTATTAAATAAAGTACTATTTTCTCCTTATATAAGTCTCAAACTTCATTTTAAATAAGATATATTTGTCAGACTTGTTTATATCATCAGTTATAATTAACAAGATTTAACAAAGATATTAACTATAAATTAATTAGTCAAAAATTAATTAAAACTGTTTGTAATATATAGAATGGCGCATATGCAGCTATTTCTAATATAATGCAGAAACAAAAAAATAGAAATATAAATTAAATGGTAAAAAAAAGAAAAAGTATAAAAAAGATACAGAAGATTTAAACAAAATACGATAACAATACACCTTTTTGCGTACTCAACGCAACAGCATCAAGTAAGTTGTTTATATTATGTATTATAGCAATTATCTTGTAATTGTAATGAAAACCCTTCAGAGCGGCCACCCCCCTCTGAGCGGCCAATTTTTCTTGGAACGGAGGGGTGGCCGCTCAGAGAGGTTTCACTGTAATTGAAAATAATTGATTCACATCAACTTTTAAGTTCCAAAGTTTAACACCTTAAGGACTTATGCCGAGTTAGCCCGTTCTAAAGACTGTAGTTTACAAAAAAAACTCGGTCCTTAAGCGGTTAAAAATTTTACTGAAATCGTAATGCAACTTTTATGCTACTATTTCAAATGCATCCTAGGATTATATAATTCGTAATATTGCAGTTTAACAAATTATAACCCATATGAAATCATCTAATGGCATAATAGCATATATTTTTTCTTATATAAATGAAAACAAAGGAAGAATTGCAATATAGAGCGCTCCACAGCTTAACAATACAGTAACAAACATTATGTATAAAAATGTAACATATTGTCCAGAGTTAAAAATTACCTGGAAACTTTAAAATTAGTCTTAAATTTCCAGGTTCTTCATGGAATTATTTAACGCAGTGCTTGTTTATTCTGAAAAGTATTGTTGTTTTTAAAATGTATAAATTTTACGTCACAATTCTGATGCCCGAAATTCTAATATAAGATTCTGATTATGGCTGAAATGTAATTAGGTTCTTTTCTAAAAATTGAAATACAGAAATGTTCATCTTGCAGTTTGCTTCAATTTTTTGCTGGTATGAGTAAACAAATATATAAATTCTAAATATATCCAATACTATAAAGCCAACTCTTTTAATTGATACATAATCAGAATTTATGTTCCGTTTACTTGATGAACAATATTTTACTGCCCGCCTAACCGAGATGCAAACAAAGGAATGCGTTGAGAGATAATAAAATTTTCCAATAGTGGTTAACCTGCCCTTTCACTCCTTTGAAAGAATGAGGCCGCGGTGGCCTAGTGGTAAGGTCTCGACCTCGGGGCCGGAGGGTCGCAGGTTCGAAACCCGATTCCACCGAAGATCCGCCGTGTATGGGGCCTGTTGCACGCCAAATCATACGCAGTGGCGAAATGTCCTCCCGTTGGTGTGGCGCGGAAGTTTGGAGAGGGGGGTGTCGTCCTCGTCATCTGACCGCGGTTCAAAATTACGAGTTCCGTCCCTAAATAGCCCCCGTGTTGCTTCAAAACGGGACGTTAATATAACCTAACCTAACCCTTCAAAGAAAAGAAGTAGCTATTCTTCAATCAGAAATTTGAGTATACTTAGAAACACAGAACTTATTACTTCCTCCTTAAGACGATAGCTGAGGAAGATTTCCCTTTCATGCACCGTTTGTCTTCTATATCAAAGGGATAGAAAAGAGTTTTTAACGCTATGGACATGAAACCACCCATGTTCTCTAAACTTGAAAGCTCACGTTCAGTTCGAGCAGACCCTAAACAATTATTGTTGAAGGCTATACACGAAGAATGCCGCAGATTAATCAGCATGAATATATATTTGCTTTAAATGTTTAAGAAGCGATGGGAAACATTAGAATTATTTATAAGTAAATATCTGTAGCAGACTGCGGAAGTATAAAAAATTAATTGTAATTATTTACCTCGAAAATTGCATTCTCAGTCTGCCTTTGCAGGTCTCACCGATGTGTTTGGAAACACTAAAATGCTGAAAAATATCAATTTATAATGAGTACATACATATATAATTTATATTCAAAAGGTCGAATTAGTTATTTTTGTTGTATATTTCCTTCTTTTTCTGACATAAATATAATGAATACGTTAGATTAAAATTAATAAAAACACCTGTAAAAGAATAGGGTGATAACTGAAGAGTCTGCAAGTAAAGATTATTAGTGGAGCATTTTTCGATATCGATGAAAATTCTATCACAATCTTATTATAATATTATTTTTCCTGAAATATTTTTCTTGCGTTTATATGAATCATTGCCCTGCATGGATTGTAGAGGAGAAGAAAGAGGGGAAAAATTTGTCTAGTTGGAGAAGAATTTATGTTTTTGAAGAGAAAAATATGACAACATATTAAAACGTATCTCCATGCTCTAAAGATTGTCAATACCTCTCTCCATTTAATTCCAAAGAGAAACATTGATTGGATCATTTTTTCTAACAGAACTCAGCAGTCGTTTTCCGGAAAAAAACAATTAATCCCTATCTAAATTTGATATCTTCAATGAGGTCTAAGTGAAAAAGATTGGCATTTTCTGGAGCTATAATTATCACAAGACTAAATTCAAATCCAATTCATTCAAAAATTAATCAGCATGTTTATCAGTGTAATGGAAGCTGTAATTAAATGTCCGGCAATCTTTATTTGGAGAGTTTGTTTCTTATCAGATGTTCATAAACCACAATTTTAATTGTAAATATTTCACGCCTTATACCTATCTAAAAATTAATAATATCAAGGGAACTTTTGCAACCTAATTCCGATAATGGATATAATTAAATCTTCCATTTCAATACTTCTATTTTTAGTGCTCCCGTCAATCCGAGTTTGATTGATCACTTTAATCTTGATGCCGAGAAATAATTAATATATTTTATTTGAGGTTCAATTGCCTTCCAACTTTTATTCGTAAATATTCATGGATTTGCCATAAATGAATTATATTTATTTTTCACATTTTAATTTCCAAAATTTTAGGCAAAGCTTTTATTTTCTGTGGAAAATTAATTTCGGAAATAAAGGTTTCATACATAGAACAAATTTATTATTTCTTTATTTTATATTTTTATTGCACTTGAAGTTAAGGTAAAAATCAACAAAAATTTGCCTGTTTAAATCACTGAAGGAAAGCATCTTGTGGTCATAAACCCAGCAAATATCAGTGGTATGATTTCAAAGCACGAAAGTACGAATAACATTAAAAAAAGAGAAAAAAATATAAAAAACAGTTGATAAAAATGATTTCCAGTTCCAAATTAAGCTTTATTAATTAAGAAAGTTCAACCGTAATTTACATTATGTATATTATTTGACTTATATAATGTGGAGAGTCAGTATTCTATAAACTTTCAAAAATGAGATTTTCTGTTTATTAAATATTTGAAATCTCCAATTCACAACCTGTCCAACGACTGCGTGACTAAGATGATTTCTCCTTTCACCTCATATAGCGTTTTCAGCCGGGAATATAGGTTACTGAAAGACCATTACGATTTTGACCGTGGTTCATCTGTGGCGGCTACACTAAGTCAAATGGTATATGTGTGCAATAGACAATAATAATTTTCGTAAATTATTAATATATTATTTCGAAAGAAAATCTACAATAAGCATACAGAATACAAAACATATAGATACATATACAAATTATATAGCAAGTCTGTTAATAATGAGTAAAGAATTAGACTTGGAATTAAACAGGATGCACACTAAAGCCATGAGTCTCCTTTACTCCTAAACGACGACAGCTATAGTCATAGAAATGACGACTGGGTGTAGTAAATCGGCTATGCCCGACGCGAGGAGACCATTTGCAATGCTTCGTAACGGTAAAACTCGGAGTTAATATTCTTATCTCGATAACTGTAAGAGATGCGAGAATAAAGTAAATTGTGCAGTTGCATTGCATCATTGATTTTGTTACGGAAACATACTTTATGCAAGTTAATGCTATGAATAGAACCCATTGAACGCGTTTTTTTTATGCTACTTAGAAATCTGAGGCGTCATGAAACTCTGAAGAATGGACAACTGACCTGTAATAAGGCTCATTTATTTTTCCTGCTGCCACAATGCACATCTGGAAGGACAGGATTGGATTTCTCGTTGTACACTGTGTAACATGGCAAGTCATACACTGGCATAAAACTTAGTGTTATGATGTCGAAGATCTTGGAATGTTAGCGGAAGGGATTTTATAATGCCTTGGATGCGTATACCTCATCCGTCCGTAAATCTACAAGGAATGCTGTTCGAAGCCGTTGAAATAACAGACATACGATATATACACTTTCTTTATTGAAAGTCATATTGAAATAAGTATAACGTT
Organism: Araneus ventricosus; assembly: GCA_013235015.1. Lineage (NCBI taxonomy): Eukaryota > Metazoa > Arthropoda > Arachnida > Araneae > Araneidae > Araneus > Araneus ventricosus. The sequence goes on from BGPR01011448.1 coordinate 39,114, forward strand.
CAGTAGAATAGTTTGTCTACTAAAACATAAAGTTTAAACACAACTACTCGAGTTAACTGATTCATAACTTACTACACATCACAGTAGACGAGTAGAGAGCATCTTATTACACTTAACACATCATGATGCATCGACATCACAAAATAGAAGAAGCTAGAGAGTTTCAGAGAGATGCAGTAAAACCAAGTAGACCTTATATATCTGCTGTGACATAAAATACGTCATAGGCAGCTGATGTAGGAATTCGGAATAATGAACTGTTGCCAACAAATAGCAGCTATTTTTAAATCGAAGTAGAAAACAAATAATGATAGTGGGAAAAGCCTGAAGTATAGTTTGCATTTAAGTGGGTTGTTCCTACCATAAACAAAAAATTGAAAACAATCAATATCTTACTGAAATCTGTTGGAAGCCGTTGAAATAACAGGCGTACGATAGATACACTTTCTTTATTGAAAGTCATATTGAAATAAGTATAACGTTCAGTAGAATAGTTTGTCTACTAAAACATAAAGTTTAAACACAAGTACTCGAGTTAACTGATTCATAACTTACTACACATCACAGTAGACGAGTAGAGAGCATCTTATTACACTTAACACATCATGCTGCATCGACATCACAAAATAGAAGAAGCTAGAGAGAGTGTCAGAGAGATGCAGTAAAACCAAGTAGACCATAAATTTGCTGTGACATAAAATACGTCATAGGAAGCTGATGTAGGAATTCGGAATAATGAACTGTTGCCAACAAATGCTGGCTGGACTAAGTGATTCATGCTAAAGCTGAATCACGAATACACTCTCTCAAAACTACTTGCCTGCAGTACCTAAAAATGTGTTAGTCAATACGGATAAACACTTAATTCGCTCAAGATTATCCGTACGCCGCTTTCATAGTCATTCAGTCTACTCGTAACCTCACAATTTTGGAAATCACGACCAAACAAATATTCGTTCATCTTAGTTTTAATGCGCACAATATCTCTTTCTGTATTAAATTGACGATGCTTTTCAGTAGGGTGGCACGAAAAAAACTGCGCAAAAATTGCAACTCAGTTTTTTGATAGATTTCTTTTCTGGTCAAAGCTTTCAGGTGAAAGTTGCCTTGACGCGATTCTGCTTCGAAGCTATTCTAGTTCAAAAAAGAAAATTTTAAATTAAGAAATATGCCATAGATTTACTAATACTCGCTTACGAACTTCGTGAGGAATATGCGTATTATCAAAAATGTATAATCATTTTCTGAAATTGGAAAAAATGCTCGCTCATTTGTTGATATACCTCCGAGAGAACACCTTATTCATGAAAAAATGAAAAGCTTTCAAAATTGGGCATATTTTTTGATAAAAATAAACATAACAATATTAAATTGTTATCATTCCCATAGTGAAAATTGCCAGAATTAATTTAGGAAATAAATCTAGAAATTAAAATCAGAGAAGTATTAGTTATATCCGAAATAGTATTATTAAACAAAATTAATAGAAATACCCCTCCAGAAGTATTAACTGAAAATGAAAAAAAGTAAACACTTTTGGCAGCAGCTATTCAGAGTTAAATCAGTTAATTTTTAATTCGAATGAAACGTTGTGATTCAAAGTGGAAAATATTTTGTTCTTTTTCATAAATTAATCTGCTATTAATTTGTTCAGAATGTTTCTGGGATTAATCTGATTTACCTAACTGCATTTAATTGTTATCTACGAAAACATTTATTTCGAGAATCTTGCGGAAATGCAACATTTTCTAACTTCTCCGGAAAACAATTCATCACCTGCTGCAAGAGAATTTGAATGTCAGTTATGCCGAGAGTTATAAAATTGCATTTTCCGCATCGCAGATTTTATTCACCACACCTCTGAGAGAGAGAGAGAGAGAGAGAAATGGGTGAAATTTCTCTCTCATTATGTTTTTTAATGTTTGAGGAGTTGAACTTATTTTTAATGTACAATTTGGAGATGCGGTTTATAATAAAAAAATTAATTAAAATAATTTCATTGATAACAGATTTTACATTTTGCGAGTGATATTGCATACTAGTCATGAATTTTAATACCTTGCGAATTTTTTGGAAGTATTTCAGCTTGGCTTTGACATTTATCTTTTATCAATAATTATTAGGAAAGATATTTTAAGTAATTGTTTTTAGATCGGAAGCGCAACTTGCAATTTGAAATTCAATTCTCAGATAATAAGTTTCAACTGACTGATTAATAATAGGAACACTACTGTAAGCTGGTTTGTGATCTGTTCTGAACGTGTAGCTTTTGTTTGGAAGCCTAAATATCGGCTCAAAGTTCCTTTCTGCTTGTGATTAAATGAAATAAACACAAGTATTTGTTTGAAACCTCGAGTTTATCATCAGGTCCGTACCAGCAACCATCAACCATGCTCTCCTACTTTCCACCAGCCATTAGCTACAATGTCATTCCGCAATGTCGGAAAAATACTGCTTGTCTTGACGAGCCATTTGCATATTTTACTATCCGATTTAATACATTTTAATCGCCACTCGTCCAAAACGCTTGAAATTTTAAGGTAATATCTGAAATTCGTTATTTAAACGTTTACGTTCTGGGTAAATACCATGAAAATATTATTTCGCACACTTGGATTGAATTACTGAATACCGACTAACATTTATAACCTCGATTTCCAGAAAGTTTTCGTTTATGATTTTAACAAGAGATGTGCTTAAATATTCGATCTTATTAAAGCAAACAAATTTTACCTAAAATTCATTAAGCATTTCTAACGAGAATTTTAATCACAACTTGAATTACCAGGACGCATCAGGGAATGAATTAAAAGATCGACTTTATCGCTTAATAAACATCGATAATAAAAGGTCTGAATTATGTAGTAGAAAGCTTTATTCTCGTTTTCACTCTTCTATTTCTGCTTCTTGATTTCTGATTAAAAATGGAGATTCAGACAGCTAAGAATATTTCTCCATTTTGTTCACTAATAGTTCTCCCGCTGCTGAAAAGTCACATTTTGTTGTCAAATCTATCCTCTGCGGATACTCGTTACTGAAGCTTTATTCGAAGTTAACCTCAACAAGTTTCGCAATTTCGGAAAGTATTGCTTATTCCGAAGGCCATTTGCAAATTTAATTAGCGGATTTAATGCAATCTATTCGCAACTCGTCCAAATAGTTTCACTTTTTAAGGAAATATCTGAAAGTCGTAATTTTAAATTTATGTCATGGAAATAGGATTTTGTACATGTTTAGAATTGAATTTGTCGACACCGATTACCATATCTCAGCTCGATTTCTAAAGTTTCTTGATTAATAACTTTTAAAGGAAACGTTTTGAAATATTCTGTCTTATTAAAATTTTTATGAAACCTTCAGGAATTATTTGGATGTACATTAAAACCGCTACTGAAAGAGGCATTTGTACTCGTAATTTAACCCTCTCTTACCGAGCGAGGCTGTACCGTTCGGTCTAAAGATTTCCCCTTAACAGCCATGAGGACCGGTCTGAGGCGGTTGGGTTCTTTTGAGGAGAGGTGAGGTTCTGAGATCGCTTAGGAGATAAGCACGGTAGGGGGTCCAATTATCCTTGCAAACCGCAGCCCATTTCCGTGCGCCTTAAGGGAAGGCTATAGCAGGGGTGGGTGATAAATGACCACCCAGGTCGGGAGAGTCCAATTCATGTCGCTTCCTCCCAATAGGTCCCGGTTTTAAAAGAGCCAGAAGAAAAAAGTATCCTCGGGATTAGAGTTAAGAAACTGAGAGAAATACAAGATTAACTAGAGAAATAATGCAAAATTTTTGGACATATATTAAAAGACTGACGGAGAAAACGGAACACAGAATAAGATTTAGAAAGGAATGGACTGTTACGAAGTAATACGAAAAAATTATGATGCAAAATACAAATTTAGCATTGTATTCTTTCAATTTTGTTTCTCTAAAATGAAACTGGAAATACGAAGAAGGAATGAAAAGATTTAATTATCTACCGCCATAAATATTTTAGAGATAGTTTGTTAGCTGTCTCCAAAAAATTTTTTTGCTATTCTTTACACAAATCTGAAATATATTTTAACTGGGTTTAACTTTACCAGCCTGAGAATATTCTCGTGCATTCATTTGAAATTTTAGTCTTATAACCAAAATTGAATCATTAATTAGCTTTATAATTTGACACACAAAAAATATGTGTGGATCCACAAACATCTAAAGCATAGTCATATGCCTTCTTAGATGAATGAAAACGATAGTTCTTTTTCCAAAACACAGGAGGGGGCCCATTAGATAGCAAAAGAAAACTATTCAGTTAAGTGGCTTAATTATTCCTCTGTTCAAAAATAAGATGCACATTTAGAAATAATACTTTTAGAATTTATGCTGCGTATTTACTATAACTGAAATATTGAGAAAAGTAAGTTTTGCTCATGTTATATATTAAGCAAACATATTTAAAAGTATATTAATTTCATTTGAAGTAGAAGGACCTTCTCAATGACTTCAGAACATATTAAATTCTCTGGAAATCAGTCTCCCCTACGACGAAGTTTTTCATTATTCATATGAAGAATCGTCTAGGAATTTCCAGTTAATTGCCTGGTTTTGTTCTATGTCTTTCTATTACACAACACTGCTTTCAAATTTAATCTACTTCATAAATAGAGGGTTTTTGGTTATATTTTATAGCACAAGATATTTGTCTTATTGAAAATTTGGATTTAATATAAATGGCAGCATTAGTTTACTTGCTATCAATTGTTATTTAACAGCTACTTCCTAATATAATAAACCGCTGTTTGATTTCGTGTGATACTCATTATGTGCTATAATAAATTTGGTGCTGAAAGGATTTATCGACATTTGAAAATTACTCAAAATTAAGAAAATACTCATTTATTTTATATTTCCAGTAAATTGTAATGTGTAAATCCTTTAAAGAAAATCTGATTTAAACCTTTACATATACAGGATTTGGCGAGTGTTGTGTATTCAAGGAAAGCGCGTTCAAACGCTGACAACAAAACTTTCGGTTCAACTTACTTTATTCTATATCGTTGTTTATTTTAATGACATCTAGTAGCTTAAAGTAAAATCAAAAATTGGTTTTAATAAAAAATTCACAACTTGTCTCTCTTCGAGATTCTGTAGAAAGAAGAACGTAGAAAGAACCACCAACGTTCCTTTTGTTTACTTTCAACACTATGCAACAAGAGTTAATTTGATTAAAGAGTAAACGAAATTAAGAATTCTTGTTTTAACTTTTTTGGAAGTACCAATTTGATTAAATTCTGCAGAAGGCCTGAAAACACTTACTACTCCGAACATATTTTTTTTCTTGGCAAACCGTGAACCTTAGAAAAAGTTGAAAAGACAAAACTTATTAAATGATAAATTACGATTTATGATATTCTTTCAAACATTTAACCAGATTGAAGCAAATAAAAAATATTTCACAAGGAAACGTTGGATATTTTATAATTAAAATTAATAAGGATACAATACCACTTTGAAGGCTTTACGGTATTCATGAACTTCTCTTTCAATAAGCGAATCTACACAAGACAGTTGCAAGACTTCAAACTGTTATATCTAAGACGCTTTTAGTAAATGTCTAAAAGTCTTTAATCAGTTTCTAATTATGAGAATCCCTTGAAAGCTCGATTCCAGTGAAGAGACGTTTTAGCATATCCAGCCGTCAATTAAATTGCCAAGCCGTTCTCATCCAATATGCAATCATGCTGCATTTATGAATTGCCTTTAATTCGACATCTAAAATAAATAAATATTTTTTAATTCTTTGCTTTTTATACAGATATCGGTGACATATATGTTAAGGTCAATGTGGTAAATCGGTTATTATATATAATCGCCGTTGTATTTATGTATAATAACCGATTTTTAATACGATTATTATATACAGGTTGCCCACTCATGTCCCTTACTACCCTTTAAAATACCGAATGGCTGCAGCTATCTTCATAAGAGAGCCCAGCTAAAAAAAATCTGCAGAAAATCTGCAGAAAATTTCTTTTTTTGAAGATTTCTTAAAGATTTCTGCAGATTTTTTGAAGACAGAAAAAATCTGTATTTTTTCTTCAAATTAATCTGCAGAAAATCTGCAGAAAATTTTCTTCTTATACTTTTCTCTAAATATTCTGCAGATTTTTTAAAGACAAAAAAATATACATTTTTTCTTCAATTTAATCTGCATAAAATCTGCAAAAAAATTTCTTCTTATATTTTTCTCTAAATATTCTGCAGATTTTATAAGACAAAAAAAAATATATCTGCATTTTTTCTTCAATTTAATCTGCATAAAACCTGCAAAAAAATTCTTTTTATTTTTTTCTCTAAATATTCTGCAGATTTTGTAAGACAACAAAAAATCTGCATTTTTTCTTCAATTTAATCTGCATAAAATCTGCAAAAAATTTATTTTTATTTTTTCTTGAAATATCCTGTAGATTTTGTGAGACTTTGCATTTTGTCTTTAATTCAATTTGCAGTTATTTAGCATATTTTCACAAAATCATTAAACTCGACCAATATCTGTTGATTTTTTGAAGATTTAACTGCATTTTCATAATATCTGCATTTCTCTAAACACATATTTTGCACCATATTCTCTAATATTGCAGCTCTATTTTCCAATGGATATAAAACAAAATTAGAATGTAATTATCATTATTGTTTAATTCTACAGCAGACAGAAGTTTCAAAAAATTTCCCAATGGAAAAATGTCTTAGGACTAAATTTTTTAAATATGCCACTGAAAAAATGAATTCTAAATTAATCTTTAAAATAAATATTTGAGGTTTTACCATTTTAAACTTTTACCCCATAATTGAATTAATTTCCAATTAGTTTTCCAACTGTCTTTCTGATTAGTTATTTTCCTCGAAAAAGAAAGGAAAAGTGGAGCTTTCGCCCTTTGGATGGAGAGAAGGCTTCCCAGAAATATAGAAGGTGAAAATGAATTTATTGAAACTGAGAATCTAAATTATTGAACAAAAATATTACTAATCTCATCTGTTACACATCTCTATGACTTTTGAAACAAATATTCTGACCTTGGTTGATTTTTACACCACTAGATAGCGCCACGAGAGCCATGGTGACGCTATAACTTAAATAGATTAATTTATCCTACCTCGCGTATGCCGACAAGGCCTTGTGGTTAGGACACCTGCCTGTAGCGCGCCTGCTTATAGGTTCGCGGGTTCGAATCCCAGACAAGAGCTTGAAGTTTCGTCACATTCCAAATCGTTTAAGTAAGTTTATTCATAAATTAAATTAATAATAATTGAAATTTTTTAATAAAAAAATTATATGTATATATATATATATAAAAACCTTGTGACTGTGGAAAAATCTGCAGAGAGAGAGGTATTTGGAACATATTTTTTTTCTGCAGAAAATCTGAAGGTATTTAACATAGTTTTCTTCAGATATTCTGCATTTTTTTTCTGCAGAAAATCTGAAGAAAACATGTTCCAAATACCTTCAGATTTTCTGCAGATTTTTTTAGCTGGGAGGTGTCTAGTTATGGTAAAGAGACTATGCGCTACTGGATGAAACCACTTACAGCGCCACCTGGTCGAAAACCCTGGAGTTAGCGTTATTATCTCTAAAACGGTGCGAGATGGAGGAAACAGATTAATTACAAAGTTATAGAACATCATCGATTTAGTACAAAAAGACTTTGTGAACGTAAATGCTTAGAACAGAACGCTTAAAACACGTATTTGCTTTTTCGCTATTTCCTGCACTGACACGTGACAAAACATTCTTAGAAAGAAAAAACAACTAGGTATCACAAGATACCTTTATTTTCGATGTTCAAACTTCTCTCCGTCAGCTACAATGCACATCTGAACCCTTGCTTGAATTTCACTTTGCACACGGTGTAGCATAGCGGATGTCAGGTTGGCACAAGAATCCGTAATGCGTCGTTGAAGGTCCTGCAATGTTGGCGGAGGTGTCACATACTCCTGCTGTTTGAAGTATCCGCGCAGGAAAAAGTCTATTGGAGTTAGATCAGGTGAAAGTTGAGGCCGTTTTTGGAAACCACCATATCTGACGGAGAGAAGTTTGAGCATCGAAAATAAAGATATCTTGCGATAACTAGTTTTTTTCCCTAAGAATGTTTTGTCACGTGTCAGTGTAGGAAATCGCGAACAAACAAATACGTGTTTTAAGCGGCCTGTTTTTAGCATTTAGGTCCGCAAGGTGTCTTGTTGTACTAAATCGATGATGCTCTACAACTTTGTAATTCACTTTTTTCCTCTATCTCATACCGTTGTAGAGCTAATAACGCTAACTCCACCGTTTTACTCCAGGTGGCGCTGATAGTGGCTTTATCCAGTAGCGCAAAGTCACTTTACCATACCTAGACACCAATCTTATGAAGATGGCTGCAGCCATTCGGTAGTTAAAAGGGTGGTAATGGACTTTAGTGAGCAACCTTTATACAGTGTGCCCGCCAAAGTCTGTTGTTACCCAATAATTTCTGAACGGCAAGAGCTATAGTAATAAAAGTGGGGTCTAGGTATTGTTAGCTTTCCTACAAATACTGATTGCCAAAATGTTCTTTTTCATCAACTTTTTTTTTCGAATCATGGTTATTGTTAGACGAGATCTAAATCAATCAGTAAAGCAAACCAGTTTGGGTTTATACTAAATAGATTCTATAAACGTCACATCTTTTACAGATATAAATAACGTTGGTTACAGTAATGTGTAGTTGTATTAGAAATGACGAACTACCATCACATCGCCCTTCTGCTGACCCCGGCTATTTTGTGAGTATGTTTAATCGAGGATTAAATCGGTTGTATTTATATGTGCATATGCTTATATTTTTATCATCTAATAAAGATGTCTATTTTAACTATTATTAGTCGTCGTCAATTATCTTGTCATTGTCATGAATGCATCTAAATACAAATTAAGTAAACTAATTGGGTTACTCTGTTTTATTAGATGTATTACTGATCGCGTTTCTTTGACAACCAACGGTAATACAAGAGGTATAGTAAAGTTGCCATGCGCTGCGCAAGGAAACCGCTTACAGCGCCACTTGGCGGCGTAAAAAATCTGGAGTTAAGGTTCTTATCTCACACACCCAGACATATAATGGGAAAAGCTCAAAGTTGTTCGTTCAGCATCACGAGTAAACAGGAAGACACCTTCCGTACAGTAATGCTAAAATAGAAGGCGTTAAATGCGTATCGTTAGTTTGTCTGTAACCTGAAATTGTAACGCGATAACGGAAGAAAAGAAAAGGAAGGACGTAATATCCGATCTCTAGAGGATTTTTTCGTTGCGGACCTCCCAAAAGGCATGCGCGTGGTTCAATAGTATCAAGGTCCAACAGTACCTGGGACATCCGCAGCAATGCGCCATCGGTTATTGGGTTGGGTGTAGAGCAATACGTAAACTGGAACCGGCTACCTT
>BGPR01011449.1:0-12552 GCA_013235015.1 Araneus ventricosus
TCATTACTTCCGTTCAGTTGTTTTATTCATAAATAAAAGATTGAAGGAATAGGTTTTCTTAGACTCATAATACCCTAAAATTAAAAAGAAATGTCCATTTTGAGGGAAAATAATAAATGGTCACTCTAAAATTTGCCACTTCATCAAATCAAAATTCTTGTGAAGGTCTACGAAAAAGGCAGAGATTCCATTCCAGCTAGAAGCACAGTTGCAAGTACAGAATTTATAAAACAAAGTTAATTACAAAAAGTTAATTTTAAAAGAAATCATTTACCAAAATTTCATTCTTAAATCCAACACAAATATACTATGAAGGAAAAATATGTTCTTCAAAAATGCAGATCCACATGATTATTTATTTTCACGCTTGTTTGTTCCGGTTCTTTTCATTAAAATGTGATGTAAAAAAAATGCAAGATCACATAGATTATCTATTTTCGTGTTTATTTCGGTTTCTTTTCATTAATAAATAAAACTGAGGAATATGTGTTTTCTTAAATTCTCATAATAAAATTAAAAAATGTCCACGGGGAAAATAAATAGGTCACTTTAGATTCGTTATATCCAGTCAGTGTAGCGTGAAGGTCTGAAAATTGAGTTTCCGTCTCTTGTCTCTTTCTCTCAAAACAGTTCCTAAATTACGAGGTCCTTCCCAAAATAGTCCTCGTGTAAAATTGAAATCAGTAACATATTTAAGTTATCTCCTTGATTTTTTACTGTCTTCTTATTACGAGTTGTCATCATAAAATTCGACGGTTGAATGCTACAAATAAAAAATGACAGGGCTGTCACTTTTTCAAACAATAGCCGCTGATGTTAAAACGTAGGACGCTACTTTACTCTTGTTGACTCTTTTCCGATTTTCATTTTTTTTTTTTTTTTTTTTTTGTAATTTCAGTTTGTTACCCTTTTATCTCTAAAATAAGTCATTAGGTATTTTTAACAGTACTTAGTTACCGAGATATAGAGGATCTCATAGAACGTTTTTTTTTTTTTTTTTTTTTTTTTTTTTGCGTTTGGCAAAACCTTGTGAGAATCAAATTCCTTCCTGGACCCCAATGGGAGGAGTGCCTTGTAGTCTACGATAGGAAATCAGCAACGAAAATTACCGATATTGAATCTCTTTAATATAAGAAACAATGTTGGAAATAAAATTAAATGTGAAAGAAAAATATATCAGTATTTTCCCCATTAGATTCTTTCTAATTTATTTATTCGATATATAATATTATTACTTGCAAATGAAAAAAAAATTAGATTTAAACTCTTATAGCTGTAAAACATTTGTGTAGATGCCGTAGTAAAATCATTTATCGTGTAGTGAATATCAAGAAAATATCATATTAAATATTTGATTTGCAGAATACAACAGACATAATCACGGAAGTTTTATAGGGAATAACACCAATAGTCTAAAATTCTATCAGTCAATTTTTAAAATGTAATGAACTTTTTTCACAGATTCTTTATAAAATTCTTCAGTACAAATGATTTTTAAAGAAACTGTGTCATCATTCAAACAACCATTTAGTTATTATTAACTGGTAAGCATGTTACCTGATTCAGTGTGTCATAAAATGACAATTGCTTCATCATATGCTATGATTCAAATTTTTAAAAAATGTTGTTACCATTTCATTACATTAAGATTAAAATATAGATAAGCATAATTTTCTGCAATCACTTTATCATTCATGTCATTTTAGCTTAAGTTCTAATAAGATGTATTCATGCGATGTATATAGTTGGTTCGTTCTTAAAGATGTATTCGTACGATAATATGAATTTAACTTCGTTCTTAAGATGTATTCGTACGATAATATGGTTAATTCGTTATGGATCTGCATTCGCGATAACATAGTTTAGCTTCGTTCTTGGATGTATTCGTACGATAATGTAGTTAAACTCGTTCTTGGATGTATTCGACTGCGATAATATAGTTGAAACTTCGTTCTTCCCAGATGTATTCGTACGATCGTAGATTTAAGCTTCGTTCTTAAGATGTATTCGCGCGATAATATAGATTTAGCTTCCCTACAAATTTCTTAAGATGTATTCATGCGATAATATGAATTTAGCTTCGTTCTTAAGATGTATTCGTGCGATAATATGAATTTAACTTCGTTCTGCAAGATGCTTATTCGTAGATATATGAATTTAGCTTCTACGTTCTGCAAGATGTATTCGTACGATAATATGAATTTAGCTTCGTTCTTAAGATGTATTCATGCGATAATATGAATTTAACTTCGTTCTTAAGATGTATTCATGCGATAATATATGAATTTAGCTTGGATTCTTAAGATGCTTATTCATTGCGATAATATGAATTTGAAAGCTTCGTTCTTGAATAACATTCGTGCGATAATATAGATTTAGCTTCGTTCTTAAGATGTATTCATGCGATAATATGAATTTAACTTCGTTCTTAAGATGTATTCATACATAATATGAATTTAACTTATTTAGGTTTTTTATTATGGTGTAGGAATTCAATGCGGAAAAAGTGGTACGGACACGTTAACGCTTTGGAGTACCTATTGGTATCCTTCGAAATAAAAAAAACAAACAAGAAAACAAAAGAAATGAGAGAAACCAAAAGGAAAAAAAAAAATCAATAGAGAAAACTAAGCGACTTTATAAACATCCATAATTTTTTATAATGCAGAGCCTTTTTCTTAACTGTATCTTTTCATATACCCAAAATCGTGGCATAATGATTGAGATATTTTCGTTAAGTTTACACCTTAAATTTGAGTCATTAGAACTGCTACTAACAAATCAACTGGAAGGTAAAATTTTACAAGACTTTTTCGGCGACATTTATAATATTTATCACTAGCCGCCTTTGGCGTCAGCGTAATTCATGGAATATAATTTCAATTGAATCTCTTATGCATAATTTGAGTATTCATGGTTTCCCATAACAATTTTAAATTGTGATAGACATTTAATCCATGTTCTTTGGTAGCTTTGCACCTGTTCTGTTCATTGTCTGCATGAACATCTCTAATAGAGTCAAATAGCTGGCGGCTGTATGTCATGCAACATCAAATTACACATTGTCGGCATCAACTTCACTTTCTTATTCCTCTGCAAAATGCCGTTGATTTTAACTTTAAAATGGTGCTTTATTTTACACTGCCAGCCAAGTGTGTTAGCTAGGATGAAAATATGCTGACTGATTAAATATATCGGTAAAAATTAAGTTATGAAAGCTACCCAACAATGCAGGAAGAGAAACACGCAAATAAGTATTTGTTTTAAACAATAGAAACGGTTTTAGTTAAGTTGTAAGGAATGAAAAAAAAAGATTTTGATCAACCATTGATATCATTGAAAAGGTAATTTTTTTCACTTTCAGATGGTGTGAAAATGATTATGCTGTATATGTGTTTCGAAAGTTAGTAAGGAAAAAGCATAAAATTTCGCTTATTTTTAATTAATTTAAATTCTAATTAAAATTTCAAAAAGGGGCTCTGAGGTGCACATTCCCACCTCCAAGGGTATGTTTGTGCACCACATTTCGTGTCTCTAAGACCAGTCTGCCTGTAGGCTTTCAACACACACAGACATTCTCCTTTATTGGTAAGTTATTTCGGGTTTTTATCAAATATAAATTTTACCATTTCTTTCTTTCTTCTGAGATTTTCGCGTTTAAAACGAGCAAGAAATATTTTGTAATCCATTTAGAGCTATAAATTGATGTGTAACAACAAATTACTCGTGTAATTTCTGTTATCATTTTCACTATCATAGTTTCTGACCCATCAGAAGCCAGGAAGTAGTTTGGACAAAGAGTTCTGTATGTTAAAAGTGGAGCCTTGAAGCCCAGATCTAGTTTAGCTTAGTAGATAAACGACAGCTTTATTTTATATCAATAAACAGACTGTTTTATTTACATTTTAACACAAACAATAAACACTGCTTTATTCACATTTTAAATATGATCAATAACCACTGCTTTATTCATTTTAAATATGAATCAATAAACCCACACTACTTTATTCACATTTTAAATATGAATCAATAAACACACTGCTTTACTCACATTTAAATGTGAATCAATAAACCACACTGCTTTATTCACATTTTAAATACAGATCAATAAACACTTTCTTTACTCACATTTTTAAATATGAATCAATGACATACCTGCTTTACTCACATTTTAAATATGGAATCAATAAACACTGCTTTACTCACATTTAAATAACAGATCAATAAACACACTGCTTTATTCATTTAAATATGGATGTCATACATTTATCAAAATTATTTCTTGGAAATGAATAAACATGCAAAATCAGTGTAAAAAAACGTGCATTTTTTCTATAAGAAATTAACGTATAAAACAGGTTCAATTACATATAAAGTGCATAATAAAGTGATAACAAAAAATTGAATTCTGAAACCCATATCAAATCACCAAACATTTGTAAAATTTAGAAAATATGAAATGATGACTTTATCAACTATTAAGATAAATATTTTATTAAAACCAGGGTAAATGTCATAACAATTTCGCTGAAATCTGGACCTCTCTCTATTATTTCCATCCTTTAACGCCGCGTCAAGATATTATTTCCATAAATATATAGCAAAACTTTTGATCGATAACCATGTAAGCTTTGGAAATAATAAGCCGCAAACTAGCTTCATAAAAGATGCAAACTGGTATACGAAAGTTACAATCCATCATTTCAGTCATAATTAATCTTACTATACCTTCATGACTTTACGAGCGATATAGTTAAGGTTAGTGTCTCTGCTCAGCTTATTTTAATTTAATTTCACCGCTGTGCACATGTATTTTGTGATAACAATCATTGTGACGATCAGCAAACATTCAATATGCGTTTTACTGTAAACGATTATGATAGAGGGATAATAATATATTAAGATTAGTCTATAAATTCAAGAATTATTTCTACATAAAAGATATGGACACAATCTGATTTTCATGTCACTTTGTATGGGGGATAGATTTAATATTTATTTCAGCGGTCCAAAGAGACATTGTTTGCAGAAACGCCTTCTACCTGACACCCAGCCATTTTACGTAATTTTGTTATGTTTCTTATTCAAGCAAAATCTTTTCCTTTCTAAGTCCCAGCATAAAATGTGCCCGTTGCAATGACTTCTAATTTACTCAACTGTTGAAAAAAAGACGGTAATCATGGCTTTATTCCATTGTTTGTTTCCAATTGGGTTTCACGACAGTGTAAAGCAGCAGACATATACAGTTCATCATCACATGATTATTGTTATCACAATGCGGTATTACAACATATTTACCTGTTTCTAGAAATCGTTTCGAGATCGAGAAGACTGAAGTAAGCCCAGTAATATGTTTAAGATAAGATTTTAAATTGGAAATAAGAACAAAATTATCATCCATGACCACATGGCCGTGGCAAAATGTGATATTTGTTTCTATCCATAAATCGTAAGTTCTGTGGAGAACTGTTATTAAATTCCAAGTCACTAAAACTATAATATCCAAATCACTAAAACTATATATCCATGTCACTAAAACTATGAATTAAGTTGGACCTCTAGAACACAGACTTTTCTTTTGCTTATTCTGTGCAAATCATTGATAGCGCAATCTTTATTTATGTGAATTTTTTGTGAATAATTGCCATGTTTTTTGCAACAAGATGTATTACCAAAACAATAATAGCATCATGCTTTCAACCTAAATGGAATAGCCGAGACGTGATTTCGGACGTTGGTCGAGGAAAAAAAGAAAAATAATATATTTTTTAACAATAAATATAATTTTGATTAACCTTTTGCAACGTCGACTGTTAATCCATTTCCAGAAACATCTCAATAAAAAATTCATTACTATTTCATGATAGGGATTCCGATATCACTTAGGAACAATCAAATAGAAATAATATTTTTTGATTAACCTTTACACGTCGACTGTTAAATAATGTTTTCAAAACATCTCAATAAAAAAATATGATAATTTCCATTTTTTAGGTTTCAAATCACAAGTTATAAAACTGTTAGTTCGAAAAGAAAAACAAAAGTAGGATTTAACGTTGTTTTCTTCAAAACCCGCACAATCAGTGATCTACTCGGTATTTATTTTAAGGGTAAATACAGGGTATGTACCACATGATAATCCCAAATACTGGACATTACCTGAGGTATTCCCTTTCAATTAACTCATTCAGATAAAATAAGCATTTGCAAAACATCATGATTTCTATATATAATAATAATATGTATAGAATATACATTAGAGCATTAGGTAAGATAAAAAAAAAAAGAAGAAATCATAGTTTTATGAACCATTTAAATTATAAAAGGCTAAAAAAGATGATATCAGAGAAAAACAAAACGCAATACTATATTATAGATCTTGCATAAAATGCGTGGCTTAAATGTCAATCCTTTTATATATTAGTAGCCAGGAATAAGCAATGTATTTGTTGTAAAAAAATTATAAACTATTACTTATGTATATAAATTTTATATGTTTGATTTTTGAATCTCCCATTTACAAATACTAAAAAAATATCCAGTTTTGGGGACTTATTTTTTTTAATCTCATTTTTGAATCACTTTCATAAAATACTGTCTTTTTGCAAAATACCCATTTTGGTAATTTCATCCTGTTTAATTTTGAATCCCCATTTGCAAAATACCCTTTTTTTGCAAATATCAGGATTTTGGAAGTTATCATTTTATGTTTCATTTTGAATCACCATTGAAAATAGCATTTTTTTATTTTTGCAAAATATATAGTTAGGAGTATTTATAAATTTTATATGTTTTATTTTGAATGATTCACAAATACATTTTTTGACAAAATGATTCAGTTATGGTATTTATAAATTTAATATTTCTTTTTGAATCACCTTCTCAAATACTTTTTTTTTGCAAAATACCAGTTTGGAGTATTTATAAATTTTAATATTAATTTGAATCGTCATTCACATACTTTTTTTTCTTGCAAAATATCAAGTTGTTGGGTATTTGTAGGTTTAATTTTTCATTGTGTAATCAGCATTCAAAAGTTTTTTTCTGCAAAATACAGGCTTTTGATATTTACGGCCTGAAATATTAATGAGTATACTCTAGTATATACCAAAAATATTTACCTACCACGCGGTATTTACCCTACCATCACTGCTACAATGTCTACATCTTTTATAACACTGCTCAAAAAATGGAAACAATGAAATGGAATACTTTTATTAGAATGGAGTTATTTTAATTTAGAATTTTACAAACCTAGGACTTTATCCCACTTATTTGTTTTTTTAAAAAGATTATTTTTATTTCAAATAAAGTCGTATCCCTGGTTTGCAAATACAGTAAACAAAAAAAATGGTTCACATTATCTCAAAACTGATCGAAAAGGATATAAGATTCTTATGCTTACTTTAATTTAAGAGTTTTATATCCGTATAAAAGGAATTATTTATACGAATTTTATCTTATTTATTTTGCTTAAATTTGCTTGGTTTGCATATATTTAAAAGTATTTTATTTTAAAATTTTGAATTCCATTCGAACGAATGAAAATCTTACCAAACAGAATATTTTTTATTTATCGGTTAAAGATCTTCAAAACGCATTATTACTATTTTTCATTTACATCTTAATGTAAGTAATTTCTGATGTTGTTACATAGTAGGTGCAGAATTTAGATATTTAACTATTTGCACTTAAAATTTCTTGAAGCGAAAAAATAATAGAAACGTATCACTCCAAAAAACAATCAGAAGATTTTTTGAATCATTTTATATTTGTAAAACAATGAAAGGAAATCTCTGCCAAGCTAAAAAAATAATATAGCCTTAGTAAGCCTTCAGACGCCAACTGGTTCGCTTATACGAGGGTAGTCATTAGTAAGTCAAACGTAGTGAAAATCGCTTGGGGAATGAAATCTGGGCTGTAAGGTGGATGCTGTATCAATGTCAACCAGACTTAGCCCCAAGCGATACTTATCTGAACTGTGTTTTAGTTCAACACGAAGTCCTTCCTGGATGAGACAACCTAAAGAATTTTTTATGCAGCTGGGTGCGGCGCTGATAAAACGTGGGATAAGTTGCATCCAACATTGGTGAAGTTATGTTGAAAAAATAAAATTGTTTTCAGTGATTGCTCAAGGTAAGTGTTTTTTTTATCTTTTATGACTTACTTTAATGACTAACCTATAGTATAAATATTAAAATTTTTTATTTTATATAATTTAAAATAATGAATTAAATAGTATGTAGCTTTGATTTAAAATAATAAAAATAAAGCCGAATACTAAATAAATACTACAAAAATATATACATAAGAAATTCCTTCCATTAGTATGAGAAGACAAAATGCATCGATTCACAGGCATTTAAAGAGCTTTCAAAATAAGCAACAATTCATATTTTAAATTCAAGTTATGAAAAAATGGACAATGTGAGACTCCATTTTATTATTGCAAAAAAACTTATGTTACAAATTACATTTAGAGTTAATGTTTGAAGTTCGTTAACTCTATAGATGCGGCTAACCCAGAAGTCCTTAAAAGAAAAGACGGAGGCCGCAAAACGAGACATATCATTGTATTTCCACCCCTTTCGTTACGTGTGATTGATTTCATCACCGGGCTGACGCTTTCTTCGTTAAGAGTGGTTCGCCCAGATGGGGCTGGGGAAAAGGGGTTTCTTAGAATTGGACAGTGCAGAGTATCATTGTTGTTGTTTTTGAGGGAAATAATTTCCCTTATCTTTGAAAGAGGAACTCGGCCTTCCCGCATTTGATGTCGATCTAGTCCAATAGTCTTAGGAATCAGAGATTAAAATTATAGCCATGATATTACATAGTATTTGGCATCACGTTAAAAGATAATTTGTTTCTATCAACGCATGCAAAAAACTGAGGATATTGTAATATCATTTTTTATACAAGTAGAAAAAATGAAATTTAAAGATTTGATGCAACAATGAAGTGGTTTTAAGATTTTAATTACAACAATAAAAATATATATGTTCTTTCTCTTGTGCGTCGCACTTTTACAAACCTAATACTTGGTATGTATTTATTTGAAGGTAATAAATAGGGTATAACTTTTGGAGAACCAGCAGGAGTGTTCCCCCTAAACTTTCTCGTATACTTTCCCAAAGGGCCTGTTTCCTTCCCCGCGTGGATAAACCTATAATTCAGACCTACTGTGACCAGAATCCAATGACTAATGAGAGGTTTTTCATTGGCAATTATGATGATTGTAAAATATTTGACGAAGAAATCAAATTCAAAGAGATGTAGCAATAAAACCCATCCAAGCATCACACCTTAATCTTGCCGGCAGTTCATTGAGATCAAAGTGCACAATATTTACTAGCAACATTGCAAAGAGATTGCTAAGAGATACCTACACTTATTTGCGTCAAGCAGCATTTCTGCGGCAGATTTCACAAAGTTGCTCACAGCTTAAGGTAGTAGCGATTATACACAGACCGACTGACAGTCAGCCCGTTGACTTGGTTAGGCCCAAGACTTTTACGGACCTACATTCATGACGATAAAATTGTGTACCAAATTTAATCATCTACTATTCAAGTTTGTTAAGATAATTCGCATGACCGATAGGACAGACGGACAGACTTCCCACGTAGACCAGATTTTCTCCAAATTTGTAGAAACCTACAAATTATGTTAAAGATCACATACCGGATTTCATCCCATGCTCTAATGGTTTCAAGGTTATCGTGTTCCATGAAAGACATAATCCCAAATTGTGTTTTTCGGACTCGGGAGGTCTAAACCTACTGGAGATTCGTCAAAATCTCGAGGTTCAGCGTACACGACGATTAACAATACTTCTCTTTACATACTTCATATACGAGAAAGAACTAAAGAATCTTCAATAAATAAGAAAAAAATTGCTTCAATAACTAAATTTCTATTATTGAAAAATAAGTTTTTGAATTTATTTAAATGATATTAAAAAAAATCATCTTCTTTTGCGATGCATTTTTCAGAATTATTGTGAAAGATTACACTGCAGAGAAAGAGATAATGGGAAAATAAAGTAATTATTGCAGCCACACCTTATGAGAAGATTACAAAAGATCTTCATTATCAATGTAATACCTTCTCATTTCAATAGCGTTTTAACATATGTTCCATAGAAAAGGTTCTGGAAGTTTATTCTACTCCACACTTATGCTTAAATTTTTATTTCAACTATTAAAGAACCAAAATGTAATTGCGGCTTTCTTGAATCAATAGTTTCAAAAAATCAAGGCTTTTCTTCGAGAAAAATCTTTAAATTTAACCAGTCCTATAGACGTGCTACATTATCTTAAACCAGAAATAGTTAACGTTGTTAACCTTGAAATGTTTTTTAAACTAGTTACTGTCTCTAGACCGGTCTGATGTATGTAAGAAATTTGAATAAAGCGTCTAGAGCTCAAGAAATAATCCTACGTTTTTAATGCTAGTCATTACTCTTTGAGACAGATCTGAAATTGTGTGAATTTAAATCAAGAAAAAATCTTATATAATCTGATACAACGATATTTATTAACTAACACACAATTTTATGGGGTTTAAGAGTGCTTAACTTAGGCATGCATTGCATAAGAAGCTTTCTTTTAGATCAGAATTTGTTTGAGAAAAAACGGGGAGGGGGAGGGTTTGTTTTTTTTTTTCGTTTTGAAAAAGTTCGTTAATCAGATGTTATACTTGCATAGAACCATTCTTTTATGCATTTGGATAATTTTCAAACTTAGTTCAAATTTATCAGAGCTGTGGATATAAAAGTGCTTGTACTGGTTTTTTTTAATGTCCAAGAGAGAGCCAGCTGGACCTAAAGGTTTTTAGGGCATAATGGGACTCTCCAGGTACCAGTATTTCAAAAAAAATTTACCTAGCATATAGAAAACCTATAACAAATCAAATAATGTAGAACAAATGCGAAACTCAACACAATAATAATAAATATAAAAGAAAACTTTAAAAAAACGCTTTTACCAATGCATTAAAAAAGAAAATAATAATTTTTTCTCAAAAATCTGGAGGTCAAAACAAAAATCGTAGCGTGAGGCGCTGAAAATATTATAAATGTGATTACAATTCTGATTTATTTACAGCTTTTCTACCTAGAAGAAGATTATTACTACTAACCTACCTACTAAAGAAAATTATTATTTTCTTTTTAATGAATTGGTAAAAGCGTTTTTTTTTAAGTTTTTTTTATATTTATTATTTTCCAGTTTTTAGTCTTCAATTTATGTCATAATTCAGTATTATAAATATTTTCTACATCAACTAACTAAAGCAATTATTTTATTAAAAAAGGTCTGATAGGATGTACGTAATGGACCCTATGCTTTATTGTACAGTATGAGAAAATTGCGATTATTTATGCATTGTGATATTAACGAAGTACAGTAATGATTTATTCTTAATAGAACGGAATAAGAATAGACTTACTGGTTTTTAATGGACTTTTTAATTACATTTTTCTCATTCTGTCCTTTTAGTTCTCAAAACTATTATAGATGGCGCCACGAAAACCTACAAGTGCAAACGTAATTTTACGATTTTTTTTAAATTGATAATTGAGAGCTCTAAAATTATTAAAATATTGCATTGTCATCAAGACCCAATAAATACACAAAATTTCAGAACTCTAGTGCATTAAGAAGTGAGTTAAAAATCTATCACAAAATCCTGACCTTACAAAAAATAGTTCGAACTTAAATCCATTTTTCTTCAACTAATTCCAGCAATAATTTCTTTAAAAAGATCTATGATACGATATACTTATTTTTATTGAAACATTTAAATTACTGTGTAAAGTCTTTTAGTTTTCAAAAATTCTATAGAATGTGCCACTGAAACCTACCGAGTGCAAATGTAATTTTGCGAATTTTCTTAAAAATTGACAATTGAGAGCTCAAAATTTATTAAACTATTGCATTGTCATGAAGACCCAATAAATATACAAAATTTCAGAACTCGAGGGCATTAAGATGTCAGTGAAAAATCGATCTCAAAATTCTGACCTTACAAAAAATAGTTCGAACTTAAATACATTTTTCTTCAACTAATTCCAGCAATAATTTCTTTAAAAAGATCTATAATACGATATACTTATTTTTATTGAAACATTTAAATTACTGTGTAAAGTCTTTTAGTTCTCAAAAATACTATAGATGGCGCCACTGAAACCTACCGAGTTCAAACGTAATTTTGCGATTTTTTTCTAAATTGATAATTGAGAACTCAAAAATTATTAAAATATCGCATTGTCATCAAGACCCAATAAATATGCAAAATTTCAGAACTCTAGTGCATTAAGAATTGAATGAAAAATCGATCACAAAATTCCATCCTTATATACAAACATGAAACATTTCGAACTTAGTAAAAGCGTTTAAAAACAAACATGAAACATTTCGAACTTAGTAAAAGCGTTTAAAAACAAACATGAAACATTTCGAACATAGTAAAAGCGTTTAAAAACAAACATGAAACACTTCGAACATAGTAAAAGCGTTTAAAAACAAACATGAAACATTTCGAACTTAGTAA
>BGPR01011449.1:19851-37275 GCA_013235015.1 Araneus ventricosus
TATATTGAACATTAGCACTCGGCAAAATTTGAAGTACTTATAATATAGCAAAGGTTACAGCTGTCAAATTAGCTGTTTGACGGCTGCATAGTGTAAATGTCATATGCGAAAAGGTGAAAATATATTTTACTCGGCGGAATGCCAACGTGCAATGAATAAACACATTTTTTTAAAAATATATATAATATTTTTAAAGCAAAAATACTTTTGCCTAAAATAACACATAAAATCCTCTTATCATCTCCAATTTTACTTCTAATTAAAATTATAATCTCATTTACAACAAATACTAATGAAAAAATAATCTTTCTATACATGGAAACATAGTTTTTAATTAATAAAAATTAAATGAGTAATTAATTGTCACGAAACCTTCATAGCGTTTGAGAGCTTAATCTGAAGAAATTCAGTAGTTTCTATTGCGTATAAACTATTTAAGAATTTCACTGTTATTATAATGAGTTTTTTACAAAAAAAAAATCTTTTACTTTAGTGGAAGAATCTCCTTTTAGAAAACCTTCTTTCAATGACCTTCATTTAAAGAAATACAGCCTCACTAGCAGCCAAGCAAGTCATTTAAGGCACTTTTTAGAATAAAAACGTTTAACTTCTTCCGCTCCAGATCGCAAAAAATGTGTGCTGTTGTCTTCTAAATTGCGATGGCATGTTCCCGATATCATATCCATCAAGTTTTCTTCATCAGTTTTTGTTTTTTCGTCACCAAATATAAAAATTTTGCTCATCAAAGTTTTAATGTTCAAAGGAGTTCCTAGATTTCTTAAACTCTCGATCTAAGTTGAAGTTAAAACATGTTCTTGACTGCCATTTTGTGCGGCGGTTTGACTCATCTTACTCAATGCCCGCGCAGTGTTAAAGAGAAACACTGTTATACAAGAGTTACCTATAATTCGAAATAATACCTTCCGAGCTGTGGATTCCAAGTTCAGGTATACCTCATCGAGTTTGCCTGTTCTTAGAAGAGAAAACCTCGTTTTCCCACTTAAAGAAAACCCAAATTGTTAATATTAATAGGGCATTTCGAAAATAACCTTTTCAATTAATACTTTTGTTTCCGATAGAAACTATTTAAGTTTAATATCACTGCTTGCAACTGTACCTAGATTTGTGATGGTTCCCAATTGGTAGGGATGGGCATATACAGAAGGGAAAGCAAACTATGCCCGGAAGGTATAAGGAAACATAAAGAAAGACTCGACAACCCAAAATAAAAAAGAAATAATTACGTGGCAACAACTGAGTTGTAAAAAATTGCGTACATGGCCTGTGAGCTGGACTTGGTTAAAACACAAACGCAAAATATTAGTCAACATCACATACAAAACGAATTTTAAAAAAACAACACCAAATGCTGAATAGATACAACAATAGATACAACAAGAGAATACAAGCATACAAAATAAACAACTGCTAAATACAGAATATCAGTTAAACGGGTTAATTAGAAGAATGTAAGAAATTTTCGCAAAATGGGATTCCGAAAAATTCGAGGAAAAGTTCAGGTAGGGAAAATACATTCCTTTGTATTAAAAAAACAGTCTACGGAAAGCATAATTAAGTCTAACAGGAAAGTTAGGGCTCACTTTTGATGTGGGTAGAACATGCAGACATTTATTACCGGACTCTAAAGATTCTTATCTCTGCTGGAGCGTGAAGTTTAAAATTAGATTGAAATGTAGGGTCATATTTAAAGAGGATTGTAATTTCTGAGCGAGGTTTCTAGTATTCCAAATAAATTAGCTGCAGTTTTCTCAAGAACGAATTTTGTTTAGTTTGATACTTCCGATATGAAGGCACCCTTGACGATAAAGTTTCCTCAAAATAAAAAGTTTCAGTGAACCTCTCCCCATTCTTCAACCTCAGCCTTACAGACAAACAAAAAAAGATGTTTCGTGAACTTGCATTTGTCTAATGCTTCTTCTATTGCTAAGACCAAAAATGATAAATTCAAATCTTAAACATTGCCATTTTCGTTACTTTTTCAATCGCCTTTTATTACGAATTTACTACATTTTAAATAACATCTACGAATTTTTTTTGAACTTTTACATTTTTTTTAGTTATAGATCTCAGTGAAAAAATTTTATGTTCGAAAATACCGTATAGTCCCTTTTATCCAACAAGATCCATCAGCTTCGATACCTCACTATTCCAACTTTCCGAACATCACTCAGCATCCGAACATCCGAAATGAAGACATCCTTAACGATTACCGTTTACTTCGAATGCTTGTAGTCAAGTGACAGTCACTTATTATTTAAGGCAAGAAGAAAATTATTGACAACATTTCGAAGTCCAAAAGCTAGTTAAAAAGTCAGTTAATTAGAAAGTAACCGAAACCGTTTTTCCGCAGTAACTTCGAAGCAATTTGTCCCACAAAAAGAATTTTTACCATCTTAAAGTTCAAAGTTTTAACTTTTCAATGATACCAGTTTTATATCTGAGAAATGTTTCCTTCAATGGATATTAATTTTTCAAAACTTAATAAATAATTGATTACATGCAGACGATTTTGCAAATTTATAGCTACTCCTTTGCTAGGCAACGGTTAGACTTTGAACTAATTTACCTTTATTCTCCGATATTTTTGTTTATTTTTATAAATATTTTATATAAGAAAAGAAAGATCACTGTCAACTTGTAAAAGCCCCAAAGTTAATTAAAATTTCAATTAATTAGAAATTAAGCAAGATTTTGACGTTTTCCGTGATATTTTTCGAAAATATTACCTCACAAAAATTATTTTTACACCATATTAAAGCTAAAAAAATTAACTTTTCAGTGACACAAGTTTATTTCCGTTCAATTAGTTGCCCTCATTCTAATAATTTTTCAAAATTAAATTGTGTATAAAATTCACAATTTTTTTTATTGGTAAAGAACAAAAATACATACGAACAACTGTTTCTAGAACACATTAACAGAATTCTGGAAGAAGACTGAACGAAAAGTTTATAAAAGAATTTTGGGTATTATAATCTTCTATATGAAAGTAGTTTTTATATCAAAAATATTAGACATGAAAGTGTTTTAAACCCGAGCAACGCCGGGCATAACAGCTAGTATCGATATGTGTGCATGTAAATAGATGTTTTATTAAGAAAATCTTTAACTGCCGTCTGACATGCTGATTGTCTGTGAGGGTTAGGCTCATCATTACGAATCAAACTAAATCCATTAAATGTTTTTTCATTATACTTTTGACAAAAGAAATAAGTTCTAGATTTTTCAATGGAATCCATTGCGCCTTTTAAGGAAGATGGAATAACTCCTTCATCATTGCTTAAATTATATCTAGACAATTTTTCTTCTATTAATTCATGAATTGTGAATAATTTCGAAGTCATGATATCTTTATAACAGATCGCATAGTAGAAAGGAGGAAAGTTTCACATTTTAGAACGGAAGAAAACGACTTTTAACCGGAGCTTTGCGTCATATAAACGAAGTAATTTGTCATTACAATGAATATGAAAGAATCAGGACTGTGAGGGAACGACGTATAAATGAGAGACGTGTAAACGGTGCTTTATTATAATTTGAATATAAAATCTAAAGACTCTCCCGACCACCAAAATTATTCTTGTTTTTTCATCGTTACCGATCAATCTACACATCAGACATGGTGTAAAAGAATCGAATTAAAACGATTAGCCGTGCGATTGGAATAGAGACAGATTAGTTCAACGGCGGTAGTGAATCGTCTACTGGAGCAGAATTTGTACCAGCCCTGAAACAAAGGCAAAAATTTTGCTGATACAGTACTGTACCGTAAGTGAAAAAAGGGTTTAATAGTGATAACAAACAAACCTTTGTTTAATAAATATTGTACGTCATAATTCTAGTGAAAATTGTTTTAATATAGATATAATGGCATATTCTTTTAGAACCTCACCGTTGTTCGTTCCAGTCCCTTGTTCCGCATAATGCACCAAGTTTTAGAAATTATACAACCATATTATATGACCGTAACCTCTACAGGCAAACAAAAAAAGATGTTTCATAATCTTGCATTATCCAATGCATCTTCTATTGCAAAGAATGAAAATAAGAAATTTAAATCTGAAATATTGCCGTTTTCGTAACTTTTTCACTTGTTATATTCACTACACGTCCTCAGAAACAGCTTCCTATTTTAGGATTAAAACACAAAATCAAAAAATATGAAAGGTAGGTATTTGTATTCGCCAGTACTATACATCAGCATACTTTTTAGAATACCAATTGAGTTTGAGATTATCCAGGTTTATGATTTAACAAGAATATTGTATCTCACAAATAAATCTATACGTTAGTTTTATTGAATCGTATAGAAAATTCAAGTATGTTGTTGTACAGTCCAAAATTTATTCATAATTGAAAGCAAACTGCTGTCGCAAAAACTAAAAAGTACTGTTTTTTAATAAAAGAAATAAACAATAGGTCTCTACTTTAAACTGCATTTTCTAATGCTAAACGTACCATTTTTCACGTTAATCTTTCAAGATTTTTAATGGCTGTAATTTTAACAATTCGCTACAAATATTCTTCCAAACAGCAAATAATATGCAAGTATTATTTTAAGCTTAGAAGTAGTACATTCAGAATGCAAAACTGTTCGAAAATTTTCAAAAGAAACAATAAAAATGACCTATAACAGATAAATCTAAGTGTAACAGTTCTCAAATTAAAAACAAATATTGAACTTAAAAGGGTATGTGATAATCTAATTCGAAACATAAAAAAACGCCGATTAATACTGTATTTCTGAAGAAAGGATCGGTCCATTTGCAAAGCATCGAAGCATTACAAGTCTATTTACTTTTTGTGAAATAAGTCTGTCAAACAACTGCAAACCTTTCTTAAAAATTCAAACCAAGAAATGCTTGAACGCTTTCCTTCAATTAAGAATCAACCACACATCACCATTATCACAGCAAACGACAAAGAGAAAAATAAATTGTTTAGTCTCATCGAAGTTTAACGCACAATTCGAAAGAATTTAAAGTTAAGTTTCCGTTCTGCTCTAAAATAACGCAGGTTGTCAAACGTGAAGATCGCCAATTTAAGTTGCATTTTTAAGTTGCATTCGCTTAAGGAATTTGGACTCAATTGAGATAGAATGAATTTGTTATCTTCCTTAAATTGCTGCTGTCAATAACATTAAAACTATTTTGAAGAGTTGAGTTGAAGCTTTTTACTAATTGTAAGAATGTTGAACAAATTTTAAATCAAAATTATGAATATTTTATCTTAATCCTTTAACTTTCACCCCCTTCGAGTTAACAAGATATGAAAAAAATCTACTAAATAAAAGCATTTAACTCATATGTTTTTATGCGACATTAAATAAACTAAAATCAAAACAGGGAATCGATGTAAATGCATAAAATCCGGATTGAAGATAATTAAAAAAACTGATATAATGAAAAAAGTAAGCAACTTTGCATCATAATGTAGTATTATTCGTGATACAAACTGTATAAATAAAATTTAATTTAATATGTTTCATACCTGAATGGCAAAACTTTATGGAGCTGCAGTTTTATTGCAGACTTTCATGTAAATTTCTCATCATCAGGCTGAAACCTTTCCTAAAAGTGTTATCGTACCCCAAGAATAATTAATTATTAAAAAAGTACAATGTGTTGAATTGACTGATAGGGATAAAATAAATCTTTAGATTATGAATAAATGGTTAAAAAATCCATTATCATAATAAAGAACTTTTAAATCAGTCATTAACATCATAAATCATCCTACTTTTGAAATTTGATAACTAACCGTAAAGAAATGTAAGTTTTTCGGGAGAAAAATAAGTTTAGAAATTGATTATGGGCTCTATAACGAAAAGAATTTGTTAACACCCCTTTTTGTTATTTTCAACGGCGGTAAATCCTTTGAGACGTATTTTATAATTTGTAAACATTTTGACCGGCAGATGATATTTAAATTTATAACATTATTACACATTCTTTATTAAAAAAATAAAAGGAATTATTTGAAATCGTGAAAATATTCAATGATCAATTCAGAACTACCATTTATTCATATGCGGATTTTGAGATTCAGTTCGAAGAAAATGAATTTTTCAGAGAAAGGAAAATTTTAAATATCAGCTACGAATTTTGTTGAGCCTTTACACTCTTTTAGTTATAGATATCAGTGAGAAATTTTTGTTCGAACATACAGCAAAGTCCCTTTTATCCGACAACATCCATCAGCTTCGATAACTCAATATGCCAACTTTAGAAATAGCAGCATTCGAACATTCGGCATAGCAACATCTGTCAAATGACCTATCATAAATAAATATATATAAATAAAAATGAAAATTCGTAAATAGTTTGCACGCTATGAAAATGCATCTGCGCCTTCCATATCATGAAGTATATGAAAGTAAAGGTTTCGTGAAAATTAATCAAATAATTAATTTTTTGCTAAATAAAAATTATATTTCCATTTATAGAAAAGATTATTTTATTTGTAGTGTTGTTATTCCTAGTGAATGGCTATTACACACACACACAGTTATTTTAATCTTTTTATATATTTCTCTCCCAGCTGGCACTCGCAATGTTTAATTAAATTTTGTATCTTTCTTTAAAAAGTATCAATAACTGATGGACAAAATTAGCTTCCGGCGATATTTAAAAATCGTTTGGTACAATCTGTAATTGTTCGTGAAGCTGCGAGATTTAAAAAACGTTCGGTGTAACTGATATTCCCATTTTAATGAAAAATAAAGTTGCAGGCGATGAGAGGATTTTGTGTATAAAATAACATAATAATTTTATAGTAAAAAATATTATATATACTTTTTAATAAATGCGTTTATTTATATGCGTGTTGGTATTCCGTCGAGTGATAACATTAAATAAATTTTCACTTTCTCGCATATAACATTTACACCACGTAGACATCAATAGACTTAAATATAAGACAGCCGTAATCGTTGTAATGTTATGAGTACTTCAAATTTTGCTGACAAATGTTAAAACACAAAGAAGGTTTTAGTGAAGGTTCTGTGACAATTAATTAAACAGTTAATTTTTTATTAATAAAAGATATGAAAATAAATTCATCTTGGGCAACTTTAGGTCTATCAGCAAATATAAATGTCTGAGAGATTTGTTTTTCAAAGCACATTATTATAAACAAATGAACATAACGATTCATATGTATATGTTAACATTAAAGCGTATAATTCACTTATTTCATAGAATAACTAGGTAATTCATGAAATACCTAGTTATTCTATGAAATAAAGGATTTCACGCTTTAACTGTAACACATATATTTAAATATATTTATGTGTAAAATTAATAAGTGGTAATATGCATATATAATGAAATAATCATCTGACACATGTGATTGAAATTTGCTACATTAACCGAAATATTTAATATATGTAACGTAATGCGGCTACTTGTGAAAAAAAGACATTAAAAAAATATTCGCCGTTAGGTACTAATCAGACAGTTGCCTGAAAAATAAAGTTTCTGATTAAGCGCCTCATAAGATCTGAATTGAAACAAAGATGATACCGTATCTATCCCAATCTTTGGAATAATTTTACAAGTTTCATTACTAAATCATTATTATTTTTCGATACTTTCCCAAACTATAATCTCTTTAAGTGTAAGATCAGAAACTCATACAACACCGTAAAGTAACCAATCTGTTTAAGATAAAAGAAAATCAACTAAAGTTGAATTATTAGTCGCACCTTAATTTTCAAGATAAAAAAGAATTTCATAATATAACTGCTGGTGATCTGAAAACCTTTCCAGTCTTTCAAGGATTCGCAACAATGAAAAAAAGTCTGAAAGCAAAAACTCATTGTCATGCAAAGTTCGAATGTTACCCTTTGAAACAAACGCTTAGCTCTTTTCAAGTGCAAAGTTTCTGAGTCCGTTTTGAGATCCCCGATAACGCAAGATGTCTTACGATATCACACGATATCTTTGTTTGCGGCATTCAGAACATCGTAGCGGCATAACGCAGAATATCTTGTACTAATATGGATGCATTCATTAGAACACGCATAAATGAAAAGCTGTAGAAAATAGCATATTCAAGACTTTTGAATTAACGAAAGGAACTGCATAAAGCAAAGCCAATACAGGTTTCTGACGTAAAACGATTTATGTATCTATACAGCGTACATGGTTTATCAGTTTTATAAGAATATCGTAACGATATAGCGCAGAATATCTTATGCTAATATGGATGCATTCATTAGAACACGCATAAATGAAATCTGTAGAAAATAGTATATTCAAGACTTTTGAATTAGCGAAAGAGGAACTGCATAAAGTAAAGCCAAGAAAGGTTTCTGGCATAAAACGATTTAGTATTATGTTGAGTATTTGTACAGCGTACATGATTTATCAGTTTTATAAAAGTATCATAGCGATATAGCGCAGAATATCTTGTGCAAATATGGATACATTCATTAGAACCTGCATAAATAAAAAAACTGTAAAGAAATATCATATTCAAGACTTCTGAATTAACGAAAGGGACTGCATAAAGCAAACCCAAGAAAGTTTTCTGACGTACAACTATTTATGTATCTGTGCAGCGTACATGTTTTATCAGTTTTATAAGAATGTACTTAAAGTAATGGATAATATATGACATAGAAATAACAGTTCAGCAATGTCATTCGAAGAAGAATTCTTTATACAACCAGATTCAAATAAAAATGCTGATATGATTTTAGGTATGCATACTACTGATATGCTTCTGTAAACATCAGTATATCGTTATGTAGCAATGCAATTGCTCAGCCATTTTTAACAAAACTGCGTAACTAGGGGTGTACGCTGTTTCAGCACTGTTTTTTCTTACGAGATAGAAATAAGAAAAATTGTGAAAACGTCCTTAAAACAGCTCGATTTTTGTCATTCAGGTTAGAAAGTCCCGGCACTGCTAATTTTGCGCTTACACCATTGTGCGTAACATACGATTTTACCATATTTTTCACGCCATGTTTAGTTGAAACTCGCCACTAACTGTATATTAGAGCTATCTGCTTCGAATAACAAAAACAGAATCATACATCCCCAATTAAAAAATTAATAGTATACCCTTGCTTTACAATCAAAAGTCACAGAAATAGGATTTAGAAAGTTAATTCTCACCGAGCACATAATAAAGTGAGACATGATTAAATTTCACGTACGTTTATATTTCTACTTTATTCAGTAGTAGTACGCATCGAAACTTGAGATCGAATTAGTTTCGAATTTTTAAAGATGAATAGTGAGTAATTATCATTTAACTTTAATGTAATAATAGCTATAAATTATAGCGAGATCGAGATGATCGCAATTCAAAATTAATCTCTACGA
The DNA here is from genome assembly GCA_013235015.1 of Araneus ventricosus. NCBI lineage: Eukaryota > Metazoa > Arthropoda > Arachnida > Araneae > Araneidae > Araneus > Araneus ventricosus. The sequence continues at coordinate 29,208 of BGPR01011449.1, forward strand.
TTACACTAAGATTTACAGAACAAAACACAGCACCATTATTTCAAGGAAAGTCATAAATGTTGAAATTATTCAAATGAATTAACATTTTAGGAATCTTTAAAAAAACTATAAGCTTTATCGCTACTACAGTTAAGAGTTTGAGTTTGAGAACGAAAAATTAGGTGGCTCTAGAGATACAGTTACAGTTGTAAAACAGAAATAAACTTTATATATAATTATAGTCTCTATTTCAATAAATTCTTTTTACATGAGTCATCAATGCAAAGAAAACTTCGAAGTAAGCATATCAAAAATACTTGGTACACGCATTGCTTGGTCAATTAAAAACATCTCAAATTTAATATATGTATGTATATAGTAAGCAGGAGAAAATATAATAATAAGGAAAATAGGTGTGTCATGGCCCAAATGCAAATTTCTAATAAAAGCAGTTAGAACGCCTCAAGATATTTATCAAATAATTTTGGATGCATGATATATGCGAATATGAATTAAGATAACGGATCTAACATATCAACCCTACAATTATTAGATAAAATTGCATGTTGCCTGCAAAGACATCTAGGTATCAAATGAATGAAAATATTTAATAATACGTTTGTTCTCAAAATTCACGGTTGACAAAACAACTTATTCGTATATTAGTTAATTCTTTAATAATCTCTCACATCCAGAGCAATAGAAACTTTTTTACGATATCTGAGATTAGTCCAATGATACTTATAATATATTCTCAGACGTTTTAAGTAAAACAAAAACTTATTATTATCACCATAGCATGCATTTCATAATGAACAATTCTTATTTCAGAAAAGAATTGAAAAGGTGTATTCAAGGAGCAGCAATTCTCGTAACAATCTAACTCTCCTAATAATCCCAAGCTAACAATCCTCCTAACGAATCTTCTAAGACCAATACAAAAGATGTATATGATATATTCATGAAATGCCTTGAATAACATAAAAGAAAAGCCACACGACTGGAGTTTTAATGGTTGCTAGTATCGATTATATATTTTTCCACACCTTTCAACCGAATTTGAGTGAAAATTACATGAAAAGTTAATATCGTAAGAAACGAGAAAATACTTTTTTCGAAGACAGATTCTCATTTGATAAAGCAGATTCAAAAACCCTTATTGTCTTTTGATGAGTTCTCCATTTTATGTTTGAAATTGGATGATATTTGCACGTTGTCTGCAAAGGCATCCAGGTATCAAATGAATAAAACTATTTAATAATACGTTTGTTACCAAAACTCACAGTTGACAAAACAACTTATTCGTAGATTAGTTAATTCTTTAATAATCTCTCACCTCCAGAGCAATAGAAACTTTTTACGATATCTGATATTAGTTTAATGATACTTATAATATATTCCCAGACGTTTTAAGTAAAACAAAAACTTACTGTTATTCACCACAGAATGCATTGTATAATGTGCAATTCTTATTTCAGAAAAGAATTAAAACGGTGTATTCAAGGAGCAGCGATTCTCATAACAATCTAACTCTCCTAATAATCCTAAGCTAACAATCCTCCTAACGAATCTCCTAATACCAATACAAAAGACGTACATGATATATTCATGAAATGCCTAAAATAACATAAAAGCAAAACCACATGACTGGAGTTTTAATGGTTGCTAGTCTTGATTATATATTTTTCCACACCTTTAAACCGAATTTGAGTGCAAATTACATGAAAATTTAATACCGTAAGAAACGAGAAAATACTATTTTCGAAGACATATTCTCATTTGATAAAGCAGATTCAAAAACCTTTGTTTTTTTTTTGATGAATTCTCCATTTTATGTTTAAAATCGGATGATATTTGCACGTTGTCTGCAAAGGCATCCAGGTATCAAATGAATAAAACTATTTAATAATACGTTTGTTACCAAAAATCACAGTTGACAAAACAACTTATTCGTAGATTAGTTAATTCTATAATAATCTCTCACATCCAGAGCAATAGAAACTTTATACCATATCTGATATTAGTTTAATGATACTTATAATATATTCTCAGACGTTTTAAGTAAAACAAAAACTTACTCTTATTCACCACAGCATGCATTGTATAATGTGTAATTCTTATTTCAGAAAAGAATTAAAAAAGTGTATTCAAGGAGCAGCGATTCTCATAACAATCTAACTCTCCTAATAATCCCAAGCTAACAATCCTCCTAACGAATCTTCTAAGACCAATACAAAAGATGTGCATGATATATTCATGAAATAATAAAAGAATTTATTAATTATCCTAGAATAACATAAAAGTTAAACCACATGATTGGAGTTTTAATAGTTGCTAGTCTTGATTATATATTTTTCCACATCTTTCAACCGAATTTGAGTGCAAATTACATGAAAATTTAATACTGTAAGAAACGAGAAAATACTATTTTCGAAGACATATTCTCATTTGATAAAGCAGATTCAAAAACCTTTATTATTTTTTGATGAGTTCTCCATTTTATGTATAAAATCGGGTAATATTTGCACGTTGTCTGCAAAGACATCCAGGTATTAAATGAATGAAAATATTCAATAATACGTTTGTTCCCAAAACTCACAGTTGACAAAACAACTTATTCGTAGATTAGTTAATTCTTTAATAATCTCTCACCTCCAGAGCAATAGAAACTTTTTACGATATCTGATATTAGTCCAATGATACTTATAATATATTCCCAGACGTTTTAAGTAAAACAAAAACTTACTGTTATTCACCACAGCATGCATTGTATAATGTGCAATTCTTATTTCAGAAAAGAATTAAAACGGTGTATTCAAGGAGCAGCGATTCTCATAACAATCTAACTCTCCTAATAATCCTAAGCTAACAATTCTCCTAATGAATCTCCTAAGACCAATACAAAAGATGTGCATGATATATTCATGAAATAATAAAAGAATTTATTAATTATCCTAGAATAACATAAAAGTTAAACCACATGATTGGAGTTTTAATAGTTGCTAGTTTTGATTATATATTTTTCCACACCTTTCAATTGAATTTGAGTGAAAATTACATGAAAATTTAATATCGTAAGAAACGCGAAAATACTTTTTTCGAAGCCAGATTCACTTTTGATAAAGCAGATTCAAAAACCCTTATTGTCTTTTGATGAAATCTCCATTTTATGTTTGAAATCGGATGATATTTGCACGTTGTCTACAAAGGCATCCAGGTATCAAATGAATAAAACTATTTAATAATATGTTTGTTACCAAAAATCACAGTTGACAAAACAACTTATTCGTAGATTAGTTAATTCTTTAATAATCTCTCACATCCAGAGCAATAGAAACTTTTTACGATATCTGATATTAGTCCAATGATACTTATAATATATTCTCAGACGTTTTAATTAAAACAAAAACTTACTCTTATTCACCACAGCATGCATTGTATAATGTGCAATTCTTATTTCAGTAAAGAATTAAAACGGTGTATTCAAGGAGCAGCGATTCTCATAACAATCTATAACTCTCCTAATAATCCCAAGCTAACAATCCTCCTAACGAATCTCCTAATACCAATACAAAAGACGTGCATGATATATTCATGAAATGCCTAAAATAACATAAAAGTAAAACCACATGACTGGAGTTTTAATGGCTGCTAGTCTTTATTATATATTTTCCCACACCTTTAAACCGAATTTGAGTGAAAATTACACGAAAATTTAATATCGTAAGGAACGAGAAAATACTTTTTTTCGAACACAGATTCACATTTGATAAAGCAGATTCAAAAAACCTTATTCTCTTGTGATGAGTTCTCCATTTTATGTTTAAAATCGGATGATATTGTTCTCAGAACTTGAAGGATTAAAAAGATGATGAGATAAGATAAATAAAAAAGTTTAGAATAAATCAAATGAAAAATCAAATTTTCATTTTTTTTAGAGATTCTATCATTTTCCATTGTTTAAAAGATGTAAAAAAGACTTGGAAGTAGTTTTATAGCATTCACAATATAAAATAGCCTTCTGAACGAAATAATAATAACATTTTCTGAAATATAGCTCAAAAATATAAAAACTGATTTTTTTCAAACAGAACTTTTAGAAATTCGCTTCGTTTTGAAAATGCTTTATTAAACAAATTAAACTATTTTACAAATTAAACTTATTATTATTTAGAGAAAATTAATTTATTTTCAAATCTGAAGATATTAATAAAATTTGCGAAATATTCTTTTGCGGGAAAATGAATTGTTTAGAATAACAAATTAGAAAGCTATTAAAAAATCCTCAATCGCGCAAAAATGGATTTTAAGTTACTATAAGTCACGTCATTAGATATTTAAATTAAATTTAATTTCTGCAAATTCAATTTTAATTATTTTGTTTCTATTTTCATTGCTTTTCGTAAATAAAATAATTCGGTTAAGTTAATTTAATTTAAGGTTTACTAATTTTTCAATTTATCCAATAATTATACTGAATTTCACTTTCTAAATTAATATTAATTATTTGACTTCTAATTTCATCATTTTTCCGTTATTTAATTATTCGGTTAAGTTTTTAGTTTAAGGTATAAAATTGCTTTTTTCGATTAAAGTTTAGTAAAATATTGAGAATATGCTTCAATTCTACATGTTTTTAAGAAAAGGTTTATTTTTAAGCGAATTTTGCGTCGGAAACCCTTTTATTGTCATTTGCAAAGCTTATAATTAATCTGCCAGTTTTCCGTAATCAACTACACGGCAATGCGTTTTAAATCCGTATCTTCAGTAGCAGTGTTATCCGTCGGCAAACTTCTTTTAGTTTACCCGCCTTTTAGCTTCCTTATTCACGACAACGCTCCTGCGTTTTTCGCTGAATTTTGGAGACGATATCAGCTTCGAAAGAGTTATCTTGAAGAAACTGTTCTTTTGAAATTCTATTTTAGTTTCTTACATTTTCTCTCGCTTTCCAACCTTTGTCATTTATTATTCAAGAACATGTTTTTGCCTTGCGAAATGTACTACCGAGGCCAAAAATAATTTTAAAAATTTTTTACTTTATAAAAATATTCCAAACATTTTTAAATTTTTTGGTAATTTTCTGTTTCCTAAATAGTTTCTAAAACCACTTCTCAAAGTGTAAAGTTAAAGCGAACAGGTAGGCTTAAGAGCCTCATATAGCACGCATTCCAAAAGTAAAATAAAATAATTTAAAAATAACTTCAGCTATTAGAATTTAGAGATATCAAAGAATTTGAAAATGAATTTCAATATGTTTTATCTCATATATTTTAATATATTTGAACATAAACAGGTGTTTTATGAAAGGAAATAGTTGCTTTTTGAAAATTTTAGAGTAAAGTGTGCAAAACTCTAGCTTTAAGAAAAAGTTTTCGTGAAAAGAAGCGAAATCGATAGTATTGTAATCGTAAATTCGAATTAATTTTCACAAGTAGTTTTTTTTTCAAAGAAAGGGATATCAAATAAATATTAATCCAATATTTATTAAAAATATTTTAAATACAATTTATCTTCTCTTTCTAAAAAATATTGAATAAATTTAGGTGTCTAACATCACGAGCTATATAAATTGACAATTCATCAAACTCAAACCTTAAATTATGTATGTGATTTATCATCGAATTATGAAAAAATTCATAATGACTTGAATTAATTAAGCTTATTTAATTATTTGCTTTTTTGTGTTTTATATTAAGATTTTATTAATGCTTACTTTTTATAATTTTTAACTTAATTTTTGAAGTTCTAATTTTGTTTTCGTGTATTCTATCAGAAGCAGATGCATATGCGCCTTTCTGTATAATGCAAAAGAATTTTAATTAATTTTTAATTCAAGTTCTATTAATATTTAATTTAATTTTCGTTAAATTTTATCAATTATAATTGTTGAATTAAATAACATTTAAACATTAAATGTACATTTAAAAGAATGGTTATCGCTTATAAATTCGAAATAGGTTAACTAAACTAATTCAGGTGAGACCAAAATCATTCTCGTACATATAATGTTACAATATATCGTTAAAATGAAAAAGTTTAACAACAATCCACTACATGTTGTAACAAATGATAGGTATTCCTTAAAAAGCATTTAAAGAATTAAAATCGCTAAAATGTATCAGGAATCAATCAGTTTCAGTAACTTTTCTTCCAATAAAATAATAAATTTTCCTATCTTTATTTAGCATTATAATTTCATAATTTGAATTCATTTACGAATTTATTTTTAGCAGCAAGAAACGGATATTTTGGAACATATTTTTAGCACGTAGCTAATTCATTCTTATCGAAATAAACTTTTAAGTCCAAAAATTCCCCGAATCGAATATTCTAATTTTTCAAATATTCCTATCATTAACCTAATTAAACTAATATGTACTCTCTCTTCAATAAAATATTCATATAGCAATGTTTTTGTATACTTAAAAGGACACTAGCCATATGTCATTAATACCAACGATGGAAAAGAAATATTTACATAAAATCATAGTTTAGTATACTCTTTAACTTTAAAACTAAATATGATGCAATATTTAAATAATTTCATATAATTAAAGTTAAATTTCATATTTAAAAGTATTCTTCCGTATCAAATATTCCATCCCATAATACATTTCATTATTTTAAATCAACGATTAATCTGTAATGCCTCAATGCAAAAAGATCAAAAGGTAATGAACAACTCTTATTATCAAAAAATATTAACTAGTATTTTTAATGCACAATACGCTGAGTAAAAGACAAAGAAGGATTCTAATTACCACACAATATTAAGTTTTAATGCTTTATACAAAAAGTGCAAACTACAATAAGAAATTCTGATTAACATGCAAAACCCTAAGATCATTGAACGATTTTGTTTATTTAAACAAACAGTTTATGCGATAATACAATGTAGAATTTGTTAATGAAGGTCATGTCTCATGTTTTACGCAAGAGATTTGAGTTAGTTGATTGTTTGTACTACTTTTTCTGTTTCATTTATTCTTCCTTCCTTTACTGAACTTGACGCTTGAAGGTCAGAAACTCAATAAACTCCGAGTTTTCTATAATTATTTGTTTTTTGAATTCTTCAACGTTACAAAGCAGCATATCGGTAAGTAGAAAAGAAACGAGTTACTGATTGGTTATAAACATGGCTTCGTATGTTAAGCTGATGGGATTTTCCTAATAAACAAAAGTGTTGTTGAATAGATGGTTGTATAGATGTTCAGCAAAGCTCATTTATTTATTTTTGTTTTAATTCTTTAAAAGCAGTAATAGTGAAAAATAGAAAATTATGGTGACATTTTTTAATTAACAAGAGTATCACAGAGTTCATTATACATGTAATAATTTAGCACAAAAAATAATATACTAAGACGCAAGCATGATAATGCATTTAATGAAAAAAAGTGTTAGAATAGACATCTTTAGTTCATATGAAGCATTTTTTAACATGTATCGCATTCGAAAAGTGCCATAAATACTAATGCTTCGCGCTAAATGTTGATAACTATGATATTAATGAAAGAATGGCGCATAATTAAATCTAAATATAATTTATTAAACCTAAATAAATCGAATAATGTTTTCTTAGTTTTAAAAATGGTTATACACACATAAATAAACAGTAGAATTATTTAACTAAGTAATGGCAACAAGACTTTAAGATATTTTTTTATTTATCTCTTTTTACCGAAACCAGAAATACATTAGCTAAAGCACGACTGTCTAGAGTGATTTTTTTGTCTTCATTAATAGAAAGTTCACTGATTTTAACCTTTCATCAAATACGTAGAAGTTAAGGTTCTCATAATTAAATTTGTGTTTTCCGCCAATTATCTTTTTATTGTAATTGTATTAATTTAATCGTATATTTATTTGAAAGATTTATTTTATTAAATATTTCTAATTTGAATTATTATTTTATTTCTTTCAAAGTAGCGAAGTCAATGTAATTAAAAAGAATATCGAATTCTATTAATCCTTAAATTGTTTTGTTTTTATACTATAGTTTAGTTTTATTTAATATCTTGGATGGTTTTTGCCGACTATCTAATTAGATGGCATTTTCTGTTTAGTTGTCTCTCTTGATAAGAGATCGTAG
>BGPR01011450.1:0-48548 GCA_013235015.1 Araneus ventricosus
TGTTTAAATTTGAAGAGGATGCGAAAATAGTTTCTGTGTGACGATATATTCCAAAGTTATGAAAAAAGTTATTTATTTATTTATTGTGCAGAGTTGTAACTCTTGCTACAAGCACAAGCTTGCCATTGTAACTAGTGCTACAACAAGATAAACAAATTAAACAGATTTACCATCGAAAATATGAAAAACAAACTTTTAAAGAAACAGCTAAAAGCAAAGGGAAAACATTTAAACAAATAAAATAAGGAAGAAAAAAGCGAACAATAAGCGGTTGCATGACAGAAAGGAATTTTCAAGAGCTCTCAGCTTGATCTTGGCATTTTTGTACAAATTTCACAGGCTTTGAAGGGATGTACAGAGTAAAACGGGTTCAGATCTTGAATTTCTTTTAAGAGCTGAAGTCGTAGATCACGGTATGTGGGACAATGAAAAAGGATGTGCGATATAGTTTCTTCCGCATAGACACAAAATTCAAAGTTAGGAGAAGGGACGATATTGAATCTATGAATGAGTTTATTGGTTGGAAGCGCATTAGTTCGAAATTTGCTTAAAAAACATAACCTTTCCTTCTTTTGGTCATAGGGTTTATGTGTTTTCCTCACTGAATTCAGATGTTTAAAGTCTTGAAAATATTTGCATGTTTTCCAGCAGTTTTCTTTCTTGTCATTATACTTCTTTCTGATAGCGACAATGAGATCTTCTGCAGCAACAATTTGCCAATTTTCTGTGTTGTTATTTACTGATTTTGCACGTCGATCTGCAATTCCCCTGAGACCCGGTTCCCAGTTCAGCGTAATTGATAATGAATGACTAAGAGTGGAACGAAGAATTTTATGCAGTTCAAAGATGACATATAGAGATTTATGAGTAACTGCTTTTAAGGACTTTTATTGTCAATAAGGATTATATAATGATTATTGTCTTTAACATGTAATTTAATAGCCATGTTGATGGCTAAGCATTCTTCAGTGAAAGTGCTATTAACATTCGGAATTAATCGAGTAAAGCCTTTTTGCGTATTGAGATTATAGGCAGCAATAGAAGTAAAACGGGCTGATTTAGATGCATCGGTAGCTAAGATAATATTGTTGCTGCTAATCTGATCCAGATATTCTCTGTAGAAAGTAGAAATGATGCACGAATTCAGATGTTTATTCTGAAAAGGCAAAGATGATGTATGGATATGAACCTTTTGATGATCCTCGAAAGGTGTAGGATAACTATATTTTAGAATATCTGTATTGCATAGGTTCCAGGAATTCAAAATATTTTGTAATTCTTTTGCAAAACGAGAAGAATTTGAGATAGTGGAATCGGTCCAAGAAGTATATAATGAAGAGAATTCATCCAGTTTGCAATGCTTGATTAAGGAAACTTCTCTCAAGCTATCGAGTCTTATGTTTAGATGAGAAATATCCGCTTGCTTGTAAAGAAATGGTAGAGGAGTAAATTTCGGTAGACCAGTAGCGTATCTTAAAGCTGAATTGTATAGAATTTTTAATTTCTTTCGATTTGATTTGCATGCCAGAGAAAATATAAGCCAAGTACAATCAATAGTGCTTCTTATAACTGAGTTTATAAGTTGAACTAAATGGATTGATCTCATGCCCCATGACTTACCACTAATAGTGTTGTTAAGAAGTCTAAATATTTTATTTTTTAAGTGCGAAAAATGAAGTTGAAAGGAAACCGTACTGGAGATATGAAGACTAAGAATTCTTATCTTATTAACCCAGGGAATTTCAACAGAAATGACAAGAAGAGGAAGATCTGAAACATTTTTGTTTCGCGTAAAATTTATGGCGTAGCATTTAAATGGAGATATGTTTAATTTCCTGTACAAGCACCACTTTTTAATGTTATTTAAGGAAGACTGTAAATGGTACTTAACTTGTCAAGAGAGTTTCCCCGGCTGATTAACTATAAATCGTCGGCGTAAATAATACAAATGGTGTGGTCATGCATAGCTTCATGTATATCTGACGCATAATGTGAAAACAGAATAGGAGATATAGCACTTACTTGAGGAAGATCTCTGTTAAGTGGTTTAGGAAAGCTGGCAGAGTTGCGTCATTGTACCAAAATATATAAAGGATGACTGATGATGAGGAGGCAGTTGTGACAATTAAAGATTAGAAGAAAGAGTATCGATAGTTCTGGACAAAATGGACTTAAGTATTTGAAATATTTTACCAGAAGATCCCACTTGACTCGCACGTTGAACTCCAGTATTTGTGACTAAGTTTTTTCAATAGGTTTCTTAATTTAGCTCCAAATTGTTTGTAATTCAACCAATGTGATTTTGACAAGAATTGTCTAGACAAACGAAGAAATTTTTTTTGATCCAATAAAAAGCTATATGTCGATGACCACCAAGGGGGATTTGATGAACTTTTCATTTCCACAAATATCTTATAAGAAGATATAAAATATTGCAAATCAGAACTTTGGTTGTTATAATTAGTAACATCAGTATAGGGAACAGTTAATTGCTGGGGCGAGCTTTACAGGAATTGTCACATCTAATGTTGTTGAGTTTGCATGATCCAGTGGAGTGGTAAACGCCTGGCAGTTGCTACACATTCGAGGATTGTCTATGTATAAGCGAATTTTTTGGTTAGTATACCAATTGCGGATTTCAGGAGGAAGAGTTGTTCCATAAGTTGTTATCAGAACTTTATCAGATGGTAACACTGTGAAATTTGGGCTATTATTTTATCGATTAATTTATTTTACTGCTAAGTCATTTTCTTGTTCCATTTCTTCAGCGATTTCATATAATATTGAATCAGTTGGATTACCTATTAGAAGAAATCATGATATAATGTTTTCGTATTGCAGAGTGCACTTCACATTAATATTAAGAATTTTATGAATTTTAGATAATTCCAAAGGAGTGTCAGGATGCAAAGAAAATTTTCGGGTCATTTTAAGAAGCTCAGTGTTTCTTGAAGAAGTTATTTTTACGAAAAATCATCTTTTAAATTTTTTGGATACCAACGAGACATACCACCATCTATGGCACTGTTGAAAAAGTGAAAGAAGCAACTTCATTATAATCTGCACGTTTAATTTCTACTTGAGTGCTTATGTCAGATTTTAAGAAGTTTATAACCAGTGAAGTCGAATCCGAAATATCCATCTTTAATTCATATGAGTTTTCATTAAGCCTGCATTTGTGTAATTCTCGAAGAGTTCATACTAATCATACAAATATAAATATGCAGTAATACAAAAGAAAGTTTTATCCAATAAATTCAAAATCAGTTCTCAAAGAGCAGAAAGAGAGAAAAAAATTTAAATAAATACTCAAAAAACAATTTAAAAAGCAACGAACTCATTGCTGCAAAATTCACTCGCAGCCGTGATAATTCGCGATTGGCAGATGTGATGAAAAAAGTAATTACTTGATTATTGAGTATGCACTCGACGGAATTCCAACGTGGATTTAAAAATATTTCGGCCAAATTTAAATTTTTGTTTATACATTTCTAAGTCTGGGAAGCAAAAATCGCGCGATCACAAAACCAAATATTCACAGAAAGCAACTGAAGCTTATCATTGTTAAAAACGCGAGCGTAAATAAACAGTGAAATATAAAAATCTAAGGAGCTGGAATCGCATGATCACAAAAATTTTAACTTTTTTAAAACTTTAAGCGCGTGTGAGAGAGCTTTTTCATTTTGAAAGATATTGCAATAAATAGAAGCAAACAAAAGCACTTGCAAATTCTGTTCCAATTAATTTTCAAAATCAACTAAAAATGAGAGAAATCGGTGTAATGAAGTGGAACAGTTGTCACTTAGAAGCTAATTTTTAAAAATTTAAGATTGTGTAAAACTAGTTTCTGGGAGAAGATAGGTTCCAAAGTTATGGCGGAAAAACCTTAAACCATTTAAGCCCCCTTTCACCCCCTTTCAGGTGGAGCAAGTAACTTTTTAATTGCGTAGTTAATCGTTCTAGGTGCTAAGGAACATATCTGCCAAATTTCGTTCTAATCCGTCAAGAGGTGTAGAATTGTATAAGGTTCAAACACACACACAAACAAACAGACATTAAATTATGTATACAGATTCAAAGCTTAAATTAGCTGGAATAACTAAACCTTATTTCTATAAACTTACCTCCTTTCTCCGGTGGATATGTTGGATAGGTTGGCTCCCCTTTGCAACTATTTTTTAGTTTTTTTTATATTTATTGACCACTGAAAGCATTGTTCAGATAGAAAACACAACGAATTATTTCGGTAATATTCCCTCTCCTTTCCACTGCATTTGTTGAATGCGTCGAAAGTATTGATACTATTTGCAATTTTATATGATCATTTTTCAGCATCTAAAACGCAATATAGCTCAAAAACTAGAAGTATTACTTGCTTTAATATTTGTTAATTATATCATTGAAAGTATTATTTAGTTAAAAAAATGAAACAATATTTTCATAAATGTTTTACTTTGTTCGATATGTTTTAGATATGTAAATCTTGTTGATACTATTTTGATATTTTGCTGATATATATTATAGCCATTTTTTACTTAACCTATGTGGTTTTAACCGTTTTCACCATATAATATTATATTTTCTTATCATATTTTGAGTGTGAAAAGCATTTTTTTCCAGAAAGATTACAAAAAAATAAAAAAAATTCAATTACCACGCGCAAGCTTAAAATTTTGTGTTTATTTTTTGTTTAATATTAAGTCAAGATCAAATTTATGAATATTTATTTCATCAATTTAATTGAAAGTATTTATTTTCAGCTCAAGAAAGTAAGAACTATTTTTATGTATACACATTTTTCTTTAAACTCTCCATTCTAATATCGATTACATACTACAATTTATAACAAATCTAATGAGAATAATTTTTTACATTAGAATATAAATATACATAACAGGAAGGTACATGCATTTTTCACAAAAAATGACCAAAGGAGAGTTCTTTTAGAGCCCTGATATAAGAAAATGTGAGTTGGAATCTCCGTCAAATTTAATAACGGTCGCATACTATAACTTATAATAAACCTAATGAGAATATATTTTTGCATTAGAGAATAAACCAATAAAAGAAAGATACATACATTTTCCATAAAAAATGACCAAAGGAGATTCCTTTTAGAGCCTTGATATAAGGAAACTTGAGTTAGAATCTCTCTCCATACTAATATCGATTACATAATACAACTTGTGGCTGAAATGTAACCAATCCTGAGTTAATTCTCTGATGATTATGTATCTTGGAGGATATATCTTATCGAAGTCCGCGACAACCCGCCTAACCGAGAGGGTGTAAGAATTTAGAGGTCATCGAGGAGTGAACCAAGAATGCAGACTTGAGGGAGAGCAGCAGGCCTTCCCAAACAGAATTAATTTATCATCGAATGGCTTATAAACATTGCCAGAACATGGGCGGTATTTCCAGGTATACATTATGGTTTATTTGATATAAATAAAAAAACTAATTTAATTAACAAACAAGCGCACTCTGGAGTCGATAGATATAAACTGAAAATTTTTATTAAAAAGAATGAAAACTCTCACATAAACAAAAAGAATTAACAACTCCCAAGAGCATATTTACTGCTCTCGGCGTCATGTGAGTTCGCTTGATTCGAAATGACATAATGAAACTAAATAGTACTTGCCAATGCTGAAGGTTTGTACTTTATTTGTTTTATTTTGAAAATGTATTCATAATTTTCTTGAGAAACATCCAAATGATCATAATTAAAAGGTAGTATGATCAATTCATGATGCGATAGCAGAAGACAAAATATTTAAAATCTCACCTGGGTACGGTGCTATGACATCATCTGAAAGAAAAAACATGGGCACCTAAATACAACAGCGATTTCTACTGTGAAAGAAAAAGGCATAGAACAGAACGTACCAAGGATGCAGACAGTGAAATCAATTAAAAATCCAATGCAAAAGAGATAAAAAGCAATAAAATAGAGAAACTACCTGAGTATGTCTACCTGTGCCATGCAAACAAATATTACCAAGAATCGAATGCATTCTTATATTTATTACAGAAACCTCATGAGCAGTGACTGAGCCGATTATTGAAAATCCATGTTTTCTAGAAAACAAGTACACGTTTTTACAAATACAATCGATGCCTTTTGAATTATTTAGCATATTTCAAATTAAATATTTATACAAGAGCAGAAGGATTATTTATTAGAAAATTAGATTATTTATTAGAGAAATTAGAAAAACTTAATAGACTATCTCGATTCTCTGAATGTGTAAATGAAAACAAAAGTAAAAGAAGAAAAAATATTCTGCTAGAAAATTCAAAACAGCAGAGACGAATCTATCGCAACGTCGGAACGTTAAATGAAATCAAAAGATGAAAAACAGTTCAAGAAAATTTTATTAAAATAATAAATGAATAAAAATATTTAATTTTCGAGCGTAGAAAAAATATAATATGCAAATTTCAATTTTTTAAAAAACTCTTTTTAAAATATTTTTTTGCATTACCTGACTTCATTACATATTATATTAAAAGAATCTATTATATATCACATTAAAATAATTTATTCATTACATGTCATATTAAAAAGAATTTATATTAACCCATTATTTACCACATAGACTAACTAGCGACTTCTTAATTTTGTTTTTATTATTAGGATACGTTTTGATGTAGAATAATACTGGGAATTAGGAAAAAACTTTTTAATTAATTAAAAGTACTTAATTAAATTAATAATTAAAAATATTTCTGCCTTCAGCTGACATTTACTGCTTGTGATCGGAACTCCATTTTCCAAAATATAAATTGCATTACTTTTATATATATTATTTTCTTTTCAGAGCTCAGAGATCGTAAGTATTTATTCAGTACTTTCTGACACATCCAGTGTTGCTGGCACTGAATGTATTTTGATGTCACTTATGAAAAAGAAATAATTTAATGCATTTTCAGGAAACGTTTACTAAAACATAATAATTCCACGAATGTGAGCAAAATTTGAAACACTTTTGACATAAAGAATATCTCATATAGGAGAACGTATAATATTTTTAAAAATGCAACTCGGCTAAATGGCAAATTGTACATTTGTATGGTATATAGGATGTTTCAATAAAACGTGACCAAGCTTTTAGAGTGCATCAGGCATACAGATTAAAGCTATTTCCGCAAAAGAATATGGGCTCGAAAATTCAAAGGGGATTTGCTACGCGTGGCTCTCCGTCAGTGAATTAATTAAAAAAATGCGACACACCAGATGAAATATACAACACATATTGAATGAAATACAAATTTATAATAGCAAAATCCTTTCAACACTTACTTATTCTCCTCCAACAATCTTCAAGTATGATAAAGATCTGTTGTTGCTACTACGTCTTATTTGTTATTATAGAATCTGTCATGTCGTATACAATTTATAATATTGTTTTCCGTGAAACAAGGATGTTGCACTATTGTAAATTTGTATTCCACTCAGTCTGTGTACCAGATTTGATCTTGAGTATCCTTTTCTTTTATTCAAATCCCTGGCAAACAGCACTGTGTACAGAATGCCCTTTGCATCCCCGTCAACGAAAATGACCTGAACGTGCCATTACGAAAATTACCTGTTTCTTCATCCCTGACCTACCCTTAAAGCTTAGCAACGTTTTACAGGAACACCCTGTATACAGGTGGTTATATCTTTAAAATTATTTTTATCCATTTCTTTACAAATAAAATGCTATTCCTGCTTTTAAATAATTTTTTTTGTCGTGATACTAAAGCTTGGGCATTTTCTTTTGAAAGTTTTAAAATGTATACTAAATTATTTAACTCGAGTTTTCCAACCTTTTCCGCTTCAATATTCATTTCTGCGTCTGGGTACAATACGGCTTTATTTTATACATTTACATCTTTGAATTTAGTTCTGTATATTTTATTTATTATTTTCATTTTAATAAAAAAAATTCGATATGTATTTTAATAAAAATGCATTTTATTAGACAATATTTCAAATTATTTTGTATTAAGTAGCCTTCTCCTTCTTCCCTTTCGATTTTTGAAAAATCTGTAGGTGATAAAAAAATCTTTATGTCATCAGCGTGTCTGATTTACTAAAAAATTTATATTCTACAAACCCATATTCGTGTTACCCTGAGTTACCTCTCACATGCGACATAATTAATTGCTTTTATGACAAGTTATTTTTTAATATTTTTTTTTAATTTGAGGATTACTTTTGCAATGTGGCAGAATATTATTTCATATGTAATATTAAATGTATTCTAAGAGAACGTTATAATTCCTGAGATTGTAAATATGTAGGATGTTTCTATAGTTTCACTTAAGGTATTTTATTTATATTTCTCTCATATCACGCCGAATTCACTAAAATTTCCCTTATGCTACATGGCGTTTAGGAACAAAATTTGAAGAATATATCTTGATTAGTTTGTATTTCTGTAGCATGATAACTATTTATGAATATTCTCTTTGATAATTATTTATTTCTGCAAACCCCAGATTCGTGTTGGCCTGTGTTACCTCTCACATATGACAGAAATGATAGCTTTTGTAATAAGTTATTTTTTAATATTTTTTAAATTTCAGCTTTTTTTTCTGTAATACGGAAGAATATTAATTCATTTTAAATATTAAAGGTATTCTAAGAAAACGTCATAAAAATTACGATAGTAAATATGTACGATTTTTTTTTTAGTTTTCGAATATAGTATTTGATTTTTCTCTCATATCACGCCGAATACACTAAAACTTTCCTTATGTTTCAAGGCATTTGAGAAGAAAATGTAATGATTATCACTTGATTTGTTTGAATTTTTTAACATCATAACTATTTATGAATATTCTCTTTAATTTATTTAAATTGACTTTTATATCGAAGAATTAATAATTGCAACAACATGTTTTTAAAAATATGTTCATATATTAACTGGAAGTTCTACTTGTGCATTGCGCTGAATAATATATATTATATAATTTGTAATATTAATTAAATTCTAAAAAATATTAAAAATATGTATGCTATATTCATTACAGTAATAAACTGAGCACGAGGTAAGTGTTTCATTTAAATTTCTCTTTTATCTCCTCACGTTCATTAAAACCTTCCTTCCGGCGAGCCTCAGGTGGAATCCACCCATGCATGTTCCACTGAGCTGTCACAGATGATGTGACTCTCCTTACTAGTGTGATATCATGAACTGGAGGATATCTTGAGCACTTATTGATGAATTAAATCTAAATATCAAAAGAATTACTTTCATTGTCTTGCAGTTCCCTTGTTTATCAATTTACTGAAATAAATCAATTTGATATGCAAAATCTCCGATTGCTCTTTGACTTAATCGCACGAACTGTAATTGTTTAAGAGTATCACTTCTGATTTAACAAATTTTTAATGTATAAACGAATTTATGACGATCATTGAATGTCGACTTTAGAATAACTGCAGTCAGGAGTGCAAATAATTTAATTTCTTTGTTTCTTTGTCTCACGTTCAATATCTATATTTTAAAAGAAAAAATATTAGTTTTCTGCTTGCGAAAAGAGTGTCGAAATATTTTTAAAGGATTAAGTAAGAAATAAATAAGAAAAAAGTTTTTTTTGACTTCTTACATCTCTCAGTTTTAATTAAACCAAGGTCATATTCAATTTCCAATCTTCATCTTGATTTATCCGATGAATTGGAAGATGAGGATCTTACTTTTATAGACCTTAGTTTTGTTATCGTAGACTAACAGGATGTTTTTATCAATTTAGTTTAAATTATAATTTTGTAATTTCATATTCCTTAATTGCCTTACCTGAAAGGAAATCTATTTATTTTAAAATCGAAAGCTTTTATTTATCAAATATACTTGCATTATTTTTTTATTAATAATTTTAATTTCTATATCAAGAAATTCTCTATGTTGTTATTAGGGTTTGTTAGTTTCAAATAATCAGGATATAAGTTAGGTTGTGGCTTTAATTCTAATTCTTTAATAAAAACTATGAAATCATCAATTTATATAAACAATAAACAAAAAAGTATTCCAAATGTTGTCTTCTTTATAATAATGTAGGTAAATTCTTGCCAAACTAATGCTAGCAGGTCCACTTTGTGGTAGAATTTAATCCGATAGTACAAGTTTTTATCATAATTAATTAAATTTTATTTTAAAACTAAGTTAATAAGAGTTTTGAATTTTTTATTGTCTATTAACTTTTTAAAACCAAATCATCATGAACTTTTTTATTAGAGCGTTTACTAAATCATCTATATCTAAACTATTAAATAAGTCTTGAAATTCAAAAGCCTGTTTAGAAAAAATATCAACATATTTAAAATTTCAAATCTAATATTAATAATTATATAATCATATATATATTTATATGTATGTTTCTATTTCCTTTTCAGAACGCTGATTCCCCGAGTGAAATACTCGGAATGTGATTCCGAAGTTAACCATGCGTTCGAGCTAACTACGTTCGAAGATATTGAAAAGCACTCTGTCACATTTATTATTTTTGCATCCTATGCACTATTAAATTTTTCTGAAAACTGATTC
This sequence comes from Araneus ventricosus, assembly GCA_013235015.1. Classification (NCBI taxonomy): domain Eukaryota; kingdom Metazoa; phylum Arthropoda; class Arachnida; order Araneae; family Araneidae; genus Araneus; species Araneus ventricosus. The sequence goes on from BGPR01011450.1 coordinate 10,539, forward strand.
AATAAACAATTTTCCCTGGATTTTTTCTATCACCCTGCTTTGTTCTCAATCTTTTTTCCTTGCTGCTATATCAAAGGATTTTCAGGATTACTTTGTAATTTTAAGTGAGTTAAAAATTTAGGACAATTATAAATCTTCAAAAAAGACGACATATAAATAGAACAAAACAAATTTTCACATCTTTACCTGATATTTCATCACAAAATAAATTTGTTATTATGCCGGCTTATATAAATTCTATGTATAATTTTAAACTGTTGTAACTTTTTAAGTACGCCCGAAGGAAACAGAAAAATAATTAGAAAACTTCAAGTATCGTGTTTTTCATTATTTTTTCATTTGGTTTAAAAATATCATTCTTGGACTTCTCAAAGGGTTTCTTCTCTAACATGAGAATTAGAACACTTTATCATTAAAAAAAGAACTTTTGTCACTCTATTTTTTATAGCATTTTGGAAATGAAACATGGTGTTCCTTTTCTGAAATTGGGTTATAAACTTCTTGGAACAGCAAATATAGATTTTAGACAGTTTATATAGTCATATATTTGTTATTATTATTTTTTAGTCAGCAAATATAGATTTTAGTTTAGTTTTCCCGTTAGCATATGTGCGAACATCAAATCGCATTATTAACAACATAAAAGACAAAAATGTTTTCGTTTATTATTCTAACTCAGCATTAGAATTATATTTCGAGAAACAATGTTTAAAGATGAAGATATATACAATTTAATTAGTTCTGGTTCGTCGTTAGTCTGTATTCGGATGGCGCGTCGTTAGACTCGTGCATCGTCGTTCTGTGACACACTCCATAACTTGTTCAACCATCGTTGCTCGATGTCGCTTTCCTTGTCTTCTGTTCTACACAGCTTGGTGCTCTGTTGTTAATGGCGATGACTTCGATCTCTACCCGGGATTCAGCTGGTTCCCTACATATATATAGAACATGGCATGATTCCGTATGTTTAAAATATCATCTATACTATGGATATTTATGTATTCTACAAGAAATTTATATAATCATATAAATTTACACCTATTTATGCATGTCATGCAGCATTAAAATATGCAAAACTCCTGATGTTTTGAAGGCACTTTTGCTTAATAAATTATGTCATTCATTAACTTAATAATTTTTTGAAAACAATTCAAGATGTGGCGGATTCAGCTTATTACGGCCGTTGGTGATGAATTTCCAGGGGCCTCTCGGAACATATCGCACATATGCAATTTTATAGCGCAATTCGGCTTGTCAGTAATATAATTTTTAAATATAATAAAGATTTGTGCAATAAGTGAAATTAAATTACTATAAGTTTATTAACCTTTCAGCTAGTGCGCGCTCTAACATATTGAACCTTACAGTAGCTTTGCTTCAGGATAATAACGGAAAAACAGCAAAATAGTCACCTCAATCTTTCAGTTTCGGGTCAACGCAAATAAACAAAATCATTAATCAGCAAACTTTGGAAAAAGTAATGGCTATATTGTCCATTCCTCTACAACTACCAACAGAAAACAATTTGAAATTTTATTCCAATAAAAAAAATTGATGAAAATTATGCTCCGCCCAACAAAAACAAATTAAATTATCCAAGCGAACAAAAATAATATTGCAAAACCCTTTGAAATAAAGTAATGCTTTGTAATAAGCTCAAAATTCACTGTATCAGAAATAACAATTAGAATCAATTTTAATGCGTATTTTTTCTCCAAAAATCCGAATCCTTCAGAGCAGCTAATCCCTCTGAAGGTCAATAAGTCCAATTTTGTTTGGAACGAAAGGTGGTCACTGCAGAGAAGTTTCACTGAAATTTGTATCCATAAAAACAAGTATTCGATACTGAAGAGGAGATATGGCAGCATCTTCAGTTAAGGAACATAGATCAACACTAAAGCAAAAGACAGAGTAAATGTTAAAAGATCTTTAACCTTCCAGTAGGTGTACCCTCTATACTAATATGAAAGATCGCGCTTATGTCCTCGATACATCATTGAAAATATCAAATTTAAAGAGGGTAATTATTGAAACAAGGTTGTAGTTGGAAAATGGTTAATAAGTATAATGATTTTAAACAATTTCTATTAGAAAAGGAATGTGAACAATGTAAGCATAAGACAATTTAAATGCTCAAAAAATTAGCTGAATCACGCAAAAATAAAATAAGTGAAATTGCCAATATTTCACTGGAAATATTTACATATGTAATAAAAAAATTGTAAAGAACTATAAGTAAAAGAACAATTGAAGTTTAGATATAAAAAGAAAGAAGTCAGTATCATAGTCATTTCTTTGCAACGGTCGCGCGTATCTCTGAAATACAAATAGGAGATTCGCAGAGTCCTATTAACGTCTAGAGTTCCAAACGATGATTAACAGTTCGTCGAAAGAAGTAGAAGAATAACCAAGTTCATTCTTTCGTAGCGCCTTCTGATAAAAAGATATCAAACGAAATTCTGCTCTAGTGCATCTCTCAAATGCAAGCACCTGCTGGATAGTTAATAATAATTGCGTCCTAAAATTGATATAATTTTTAAAAATATTTTGATTAAACTATGCTGATAATATAATAAGAATTTAATATTTTTATTTTTCAAATGTGTGTATTTTAATAATTATATAAGTATTATTAAAGAGGATTAGCTCTCTTAAAATGTAATTGGGTTTTTTTCAGCAGAATTACTTCCTATATTGGTATTATTTATTTTATTTATTTATTATTGAACATGCCAAACTCCTCTTCCGCCACAAATGTACAATACGAAGCTTACATAATTAAGTATACAAAACAATTCAGTCTTTGAAAAACAATTCTTTACACAAAACAAATTAAAAAGCATGGGAGAAAATTAAAAGAAGTATTAAAAATAGGAACAAATGCAAAATAATTAAATTAATTAGATAAGACAAAGTAAAATAATAATAATAATAATAATAAAACTATCCATCAAGAATGCAAATCCAAAATTTCAATAATCAAAGAATCAAAATTTTACAAGAGCATGCCAAAGTATAAGACACTTTATTAACATATTATAAAAATTGAAGCATATTGCTTCGAAAGAGAGCAATAAATACTAAATTATAAATATTAAATTATTAATATCTAACGTTTCCGTTTTAGTGTCATTTGTTCACGTATACTATTTAACCTGTTCTCTGATGCTTAACTTATACATATTTTTTTTCTTTTGAAGAGATGAAAAAATCTTTCTACATTTTAATTTGCAAAATGAAAATAAATATTACAATTTTTTTGATGAATTCTTTAAAATATATACAAAACTCTGAACGAAATCTTAACACGAGCGCCACCAAAAGCACATAAGAGTGCCCATGATGCCACTATTCGAGCATTCTCTCTTTATCTTTATATTACTTTTATTTTATCTTCAGGTGGCACTTGGACTGTTGAGGGTCCGTTGTATTTGTTTAGCTAAGATTTACTCGCTGCTGTAGGTTTTACTCGAAATGAGAACAAAACCACGGTTACTTGAGAATAGTAAGGTTAGGCTCACAGACAGCGGATGAATTGATGACGTCGCATTGGGAGCACGCTTCTTCGTCCCAATGTTACGCAACGGAATAAACAAATTGTTTGGGGGCTCTTTTAGCTACAGAAAAAGTTTTCTAAGCTTCATTTTTTTGTAAAAAATTTGTTAAAGAGTCACACATTAAGACAGATTCAAAATTTTGAGAGTTTAATTGAAAATTGTAATAAAACGCAATGATCTTTCTCATATGGTCTCTATGGAAGAAAGGAGATAATTACGTCTATTAGATACTAAACTTTAATACAGTTAAATGAAAGCAACTCTAGTTTGGTTAATGTACGAAATTTAGGAAACCGAACACTCTTATGAATAATTTTACTTGTGATTATAAAATACACATTCGTGTAAATTTTGGTTTTTCACTTACATCATCCAACTGAAAATAAAATCAAATATCTCTGAAAAATTTTTTAAAAATAAATTATAATTTTGAATAAATAATAAAAAACTAACTTTTTTTCATAATTGCTTTCCTCGCACAGAACGAAATTGAATTAAACAAATATACGCACATATATTGCATCCTTAATATATATATATATATATATATATATATATATATATATATATATATCAGAGAATAATAAATATAATATAAAATCTCTCGAACAACATAATAATCAACATTTGTTATGTTAATGATAAACGATTGTCTAATTGCTAATTATATGTTTTAAACTGAATACATGATAACAAAACTTATATTAAATATCATTGATTAGACTATTTCTGCTTCGATGCCGATACTTAAGTAGTTTCCAAAGCTCGTTTTCGTACAATACGACAAATCAGTCCAAAGCACTTTTTAGAACATTATGTTCTACTCTTGTTTAGAGTGTTCCTCTCTAACTGATTAAATCTTTAATTCATCATTTTATGTGATGGTAAAAATAATGTAGGAATAGCATTTGGTTTCAGAACTACTATTAATATATCTGCAGAAACACTAAGAATTTACATTTTAAATCGCGATGATAATCGCTCTCACTGAATTGCTGAGAGAAAATTCGAGCATTTTTCGAGAAAATTCGAGCGATATCTTTTCTTTTGCCTTTACAAATCCAAATTTTCCATATCACGATCTTTCGGAAATGAGTGGATACAAATGTTTCTACCTTTCGAATTTCACGAACGCATCCAACATCTGACAACAGCACAAACAGACATTGTATTAGCTTTCAAATCTTTCCGTAAAACTGAAACATTTGTCTCTGGAAAGAGTCATTTTAAATCTTTAGTTTACGAACCAGAAGAAGACTCAAAAACTCTTGGCAATAAAGCAGCCTTCTCAGCACTGACCCAAACAAGAAATATTCATAATGAAACTAAATTTCCAGTCTTTTAATTTAGAAAATGAGGAGAAAAACAAAGAAACAAACCTTGGCTCCAGACTAGACATAAATAAGCCCAAAACATCATATTCTTTATTTTCATTCATCGAAAAATTCCTATTAGACGGCAGAAAAGCAAATGTATCCTCAAAAAGCGAATCGATCATTTGAAATTGCAGTAAAGTAAACAAAAAGAGAAGAACCAGGAATAATTTTCATTACAAATAAAAATTCATGACTCGGAATTTATAAGCAATGAAAAGCAGTCTTGTAATGCAAAATGATGAAGATACAATATCGAAACACTAATCGGGTATTTTCGCCGTTCCTTACAGATGGAATAATTTTATTTCTTTAATTCGAAACTGTCTGGAAAAGCGGAAAGTTTAGGAATCTGTCACAATGTGTCGTAATGCTCGCAAAGACCTTCTGCGCATCGCGTTTGTGGACACTCCCTGAACAAAACATCGTCCAGTTCGCCTTGAATTCTTCTAGGGAAAAAACGTACGTAATTATAATCAAGCTTAGTCCTTCATTAGGTTCGCTGAGTTGAATTTTACCAACGGAAGTAAACATACTTAAGTATTATTATTATGAGTATTGGATCTATGGGCTTGGCTAGTGATGCAAGACCAGATGGGATTAGAAAACTCAACATAGGATAATATTTTGTGTTTTCGAAGAATTGTGCAATTTCATCATCTTTTTGGAGCTCAATCAGCTTATGATTGTAGGGATTATTAGGCAACAATAAAAATATATGATAAATAAAATTAACAAGCTGACAAGATTTCTAAAAATGTATGACTGTGTTATAAAGAGGGCTTACGAGGAAGAATTTTTTTTCAAATAATTAAATCTAAAGCTCAGCAGAATTTTTTAAATAAAATAAAATATTTTTTAAGACTTATTTCTTTACCATGCATGCAGCTCTTTGCACAGCTTTTAGTAGGAGGCAAACTTTCCCGCGTTAGCATAATCTAGAAGAATAAGAATATTTTTTGTCTTTTAACGAGTATTCAAGATGTACCTTGAAAGCTTGTTTAAAATGAAATAACAGTACAGGAAAACGGTTATGAGAATTTTGAAATGTCCCTTAAAAAGCAGCATTGAACAAAAGTGCACGAAGATTGGAAAAGACTGATTTCAAATTCCCAGCTTAGTGATTATTCGAATTAACTAATTGAATGAAAGTTGGCATTCGAAAATATAATACTGTTTCTGACTGAACTAATTTATTACTAGTACTAAATACTGAAATATTTCATAATCTCTAAAAATGAAGGTTAAAGTATTTGTTACTTACTAAAAAGAATAGTGATAATTAGGTCTAATTATTGGAATGAACCTTCGAGAGAAGATCTTGTCTTTATAAAGATTGAGTTGTTTTCTCAAGCATGGAAGACATTCAGATGGACTGGAGTTTATTTCTCTTGAATTCACTGAATAGACTTTCCATCTGAACTAGTGTTTCATATCTGGTTAGATGGAAATGATTTTGGGGAGTTTCGTAAATAATGAATCTACAGCAATATTGGAAACAATTTTTAATCGAAGTCCCTGACGCGGGCCTATTGCGTTTGCTTTCAATCCACCTTTGTATAAGTGACTACGTACATTATCATAAATTCTCGGATATAGAAGAAAATATTATTCTATTACTGGTATATGGTTTCAAATTGTAAAATAAAATACAAAATGATAGAGAGATGATAATTACTTAAATTACTTGGTGGTTTTGTCGATGTCTCATATAAGATAATGAAGCACATACGTATTGATCAAAATGCAACACATTGAAATAGCTAAACATCCATTAATGTAGCTTTGTATTCGTAATACCTGTTACTCAGAGACATGGCTTTGAGCCTGGTGCTGGAGCCCCGGGTTCGAGAACTTTTTCATACAAGATTTGACTTGTACGCGGGCTTTCTGCGCTATAAATCTGCAGTCATAGGTTAAACGTTCTCCCTCTCGTATGGCTTGGAAGTTTCTGGAATGAGTTGCCGATTCAACTATTGTTTTGGTCATCTGACCACGAGTGAATATTATGGGCTTCGTCCGAAAATATCTCTCATATAGCTGCGAAACAGGATGTTAATCTAAATGAATAAAATTGAACTGTCATTTAGAATATGAAAATAATCTTACTGCTTATGTTTCATTATAATATCTCTAGTACGGAAAGCAAATTTAGGTAAAGCAAAGAAATATATTTATATGAAAACCAATTACGGAAAATGAACAATTTAAACATAAACCGTTTGCATTCAGTTAGGACCGTAAAAAGGAATAGAAGTACAGCGCTCACAAATGATAAATTCAACATGTCCCTTTAAAAATTTAATATATGAAAATTTTATTCGTCGCAACTAAATAATTACATCGAAATTTATATTAATGGAATAAATTCTAAAATTATCGGTTTATAAACATGCATAATGCCTGAGAAAACTACCCTTAGCGTACATATCCAGTTTTATCTTTGAAACAAGTAAACGCGTAAGATCTCACCTATTGCTTAATTCTTTAGGCGACAGTCACGTATTATGAATATATTATTTATAAATATAAATGCAATAACATCTGAATCATATATTACCACGAATTTAACTTTTCTCTCGCATTTAAACACGTCAAATTTGAAATCTCTCGAATGAAGAGGCAATTCGCACCCGTCATACCATGCCGGGTGATTTTCTAGTTTATAAATATATTCGATCTTTGTTCCACGTTTATTCAAATATCAAGTGCGATAACATCTGAAGCATATATTGCTACGAATCTATGAGCAGTAAATTAATACAATTTCATGATTTTTGTATTGGTTCGACGAGAGAAGGTTATAATGTTCAGATATGCAGCATTATAGCGATTATGGTGTCAAGTGCGTGGTCGTAGACTAGTGGTTACGTCTGACTAAATAAAAAGTTAATCCTGCATGGCAAACCATTGCCGCGATGAATTTGTGCATCGTGGCAATGGTTAGGCGCCATTAAAAGGAAGCTGGAGAAGCACCAAATCACTCGTTTTCAGAACTGTTTTAACAGCCAACATATTAAGAGTTAGCTGGAGCAGAACCAGATCACGCTTTTTGTGAAATTTTAATGAGAATTGATATTTTAAATTAAAGGTGTTATCATCATCACATTCTAGAAGACATGATATTTGGTGCATAGGTGTATTTAAACTGGTTTTCTGTACTGATGGGTATAAAAAGGAAGAAACGAGAGAAGAGAGAATGGGGAGCAAAATTAATAAAAGACGGCTTGTTTTCTTATTGGCTATACAGACACATGACACTCATTCACCTAACGTTCTATTGTAACGTCACGACCGATGGCTGCGGTTTATGGCTGAGCAAGATAAAGGCAAAGGTAGACAAATTTTAGTCTTTCAGAAATTTATTTGCAGGTCAATCACATTATTAAAGCAAAATTAAAGTATTAAATAATATTGACTAATTTATTTTTATACACAGTGAATCATATGAAAAACACTCGAGGGTAGGTAATGCACTCTTGTAGAGAAATTAAAGATAAATGTTCGTCCGTAACAGGATCGGGTTTGAGACACTTCAAAGTGAACTTGATTGAGATATCTCCTTAATAATCCTTGAGAGCAACTAACTCTGCATTCTGCTGGAAAATGCAGTACGGTTTCAAAAGTTCAAGTGAACTTCCGCAAGATCAGGCCCGAGGTCCGGGGTCTGTCCGCATATAATTCGAATACTGCAATACGTTGGAAAGTCTAATATGTTTCCCGAAGTTCAAGTGAATTTCCACAAGATTAGGCCCGAGATCCTTGTGTGTCCGCAAAAATCAAAATCGCAATCCCACTCGGAAGAAATGCAAGGCGGGATCCAAAAATCTTCACGACACCACTGGCTCCTGTCCCCAGAGAAACAAAAATCGATCTGCATCACAAAACCCAAGTCCATCTTTTTATCAATCTCTCCTCGTCTCCTCATCAGGCTAATGGTATATCGTTCCACGAAACTTCAAAAGATCGCCGACCAACATTCATCCTTCCTTTTTCATACTTCACAAAGGCCGGTTTCGTGACTCCAGTCTACCAAAAGTTCATCTTTTGTATTCTCCGAAGAATACTGCATTGTCCACTCCCAGACATGTTGGCAATTCTGTCAATCAACGCCTGTGTTAGGCAACATTTTCAGCGACGATGTTCTCGGTGACCAAGTGAGGCATTGCCCTTTCCCCGACATTTTGATTCCTGTCGAAGAGTGTTGAGTCAGATACGACCTGCAATCCTATAATGGTCACAGTTACTGAGCGATTTCGCCACACTATGTAATGGCCAGCTTGGCAATTGCTGTGCTATTTCTCACACTAAGTATGTTATAATTTTTATAAATAGTGAAGTTATAAAAACAGTTTTCTTAAAAAAATCGTTTCAGCTTATATTTAAATCTTTTGTTAGGAGGTAAAGAGATTTCAACTTGCTCCCAACAAAAGGGCAAAAACTGAAATAAAATACTTTAATGATACAAAATAAAATATTACTACTTTATTTCTATTTCGTATACTATTTCAGATAAAAAATAAAATAATAAAGTGAGAATATTTCTTTTTTAAGACTTGATAGACACAGAGATAATATCATATAGCGAGAAGAGGCAGATTATAGAAAGTTGCCATAGTTTTAAAAATTCATTCAATTGATTTCATTTTATCCAATTTCAATTGTCAACTGATGCAAATATATCTTTTTAAAACAAAGTTTTTAATGCTTTTTACTTTTCCAGCTGGGATCATCATATTCGCCTGGCAACATTCACCAAAAATGTGCTTAAGCTTTAAATTTAATATATTTGTAGATTTAAACGAAATTTTCGTGTAAACGATGCTCTAAAATCTTTCGTGTTGTTTAATAGAAGTATTTATGTTGTTTTTGTTAATATATTTTAATATTTTTGATATTTTATAACAAAGAACTAGACTTAAAGCCACAAACTAACTTCTATCCTGATTATTTGAAACTAATAAACCCTAATATCAACAAATTATATGCAGAATTTCTTGATATAGAAATTAAAATTATTAATAAAAAATTAATGCAAATATATTTGATGAAAGAAATGCTTTTGATTTTAAAATAAATAGATTCCCTTTTTGGGATAGCAATGCGGGAACGAATTTTTGAAAAAGCGCTTTAATGTGCAATTTCAGTTCATCTTCTGACTCAATATGATTCAAAACAATGATTAATGTCAGTCAGGAAATTTTTATGTCGCTTGACATTCAGTAAAATGGGATAATTCAGGTAAAAAATGGGAAAAAACAAAACACTCTAGCAGAAATTCTAAATCATATATTCAAATTATTTCTCTACACAGCACATTTAAAACTATGTTGAAGGCTATGAACTAGGATCTAAGGAATACTTGCATTTACAGGAAAGTTATGCTCAATCGAGTATTCTCTTAATCAAAATTTCTCAAAATGCATAGGTATAAACAACATTAAGCAGCTCTAAATCAAAAACTATTGATCTCAAAACTATATCTCTAGTTCATTGCCTTTACTACACTTAAGGCAACATATATACAAAATTTCAAGGAAATATATAGATAATGTTACGAAATATCGCGTTTTGCGTCCGTAAGTTTTGGCAAAATATAAGTTTTTCAAAAAATGCATTTAAAGTTTTAATTTGCTTTTCATTAAAAATATATTTATTTAATTTCTTTTGAAATTTGTCACATTTGTAAGATATACCTTCTTTATTCAGAATCTTACCACATTTTTTCATTATGAGAGCCCGTAATTATTTTCTAGCGTTTTTTCGTCAATGCCAAAGACTGTCTCTTAAAAGTGACTATTCAACGGTTATTGAGGTTAAAATATTATTTAAAAGTAAATATTGACCAGGAACTATTCATAGTCCATGAAATACTCTTTTAAGACCATAAAATCAATCATTAAACAACAATTCAGCTATCGATGTCCCAAAACGTGAATTTTGTATCTCCACAAATGTGCATTTTGGCAAAAATGTCCATAGTAGCTTGTCGAAACTCAAAATCTAATTCAAATTGACATGGCTTGAAGAGAGAGTATATAATTAATTGAAATAAATAAAAAGCAAATTAATTTATGCTTCAGAGTGCCGTGTATTTGGTATAACGAGGGGAAACAGCCAAATTCAGGTTTCGGTTTTATCTACCGTGTTTTATAAAAAATTCTATATCTCCGTTTCTATTCATCGTAAAAACAAAATAAACCAAGATTTAGAAAGCTAAATAAATGGGCTTTCAAGTAGAAGCATAATTTGTTTTAAAATTTTGACCCAAAACCGTCACTTAGACGCAGTCAGATACCTTAGTAGATTAAACTACAAAAATATAATTTTAAACTAAATTCATAGAAACAATCTGTTAGTCTCAAATAACAAAAATAAGCTGAATAACATTAAACAATTTATTATTTGTACTTTGATTCATGGTTTTCCCGTAAAAATTTATAGGCTTATATAAAAAAGAAATATTTAATTTGCATAAAATAGTTTTTCTACTAATTTGTTATTTCACATTACTTAATGTAATTCTAAGATTTTCCCCATACGTTATTTTATTTATATTTCACCATCAATATAGATGGCGCCACTCTTTTAATTGAATTTTAAAATTTACCTTTGTTTTTTATAAAGTTACACTATTATAGACTTAAATTTCGCAACAATAATTAATTTTTTAATATATAATTAATTTTTTAATATAATTAATTTTTTAATGATCAATCTATTATAAATTTTTGAAAATGATTTTAATTTGCTCTGAGCCGCGTTCCTACCGAAGGGAGAGGGCCTAGGGAGAAAAATAAGGAATTGTGCTTCCTGTCAGGCGCACAAAGACCAAAAAAAGTTAATGGGGAACCATGGAAAGCATGATAAGAAGTATTTCTGTTGTCTTCGTAGCAATGATGGGGATGGGAAGAAGGAATTCCAGCTGAATTGTACTATGTAGGTAAATATATTATAACATTTTCCTTTAAAACCAAGTTAAGAAGAGTTTTGAAACAAAACAAATCATCATGAATTATTATTAGAGTTTTTAACAAATCAATTGTATATAAACTATTAAATAAGTCTTGAATTTCAAAAGCCTGCACAGAAAAAATATCAACATCTTTAATGTCATTTGTTTTTAATTTTAAATCTATTATTAATAATTTGGCATTTTAATTTTAAATCTATTATTTATAATTTGGCTTTTTAATTTTAAATCTATTATTAAACATTATATTTTATATAATCATATATATATATATATATATGTATGCATGTTTCTATTTCTTTTTCAGGACACTGATTCCCCCCAACCCAGTGAAATACAAGAAATATGATTCCGAAGTCAACCATGCGTTCGAGTTAACTACGTTCGAAGATATGGAAAATCACTTTGTCACTTCTATTATTTTTGTATCCCAGGCACTATTAATCTTTTCTGAGAACTGATTCAGAAAATAATATTTTTTGGATGTTTCTGTATTACCCTGATTTGTTCTCAATACTTTTTGCTTGCTTCTATATCAAAGGATCTTCAGGATTGTTTTGTGATTTTAAGTGAGTAAAAAATTATTGACAGTAATAAATCTTTGAAAAAGGAGATATAAATTAGAACAAAAAAATTTTTCACATCTTTTCCTGAAATTTCATCACAAAAGAATTTAGTTATTATAGGGCTTATATAAATTTCATGTACAATTTTTAACTTTTGTAACTTTTTTGTATGGCCAAAGGAAAAGAAAATTATTTAGAAACTTCAAGTAGTGTGTTTATTACTATTTTTTCATTTGGTTTAAAAATATTATCGTTAGACTTCTTCAAAGTTTTCTTCTCTAACAAGAGAATTACAAGACTTTATCGTTAAAGGAAAGATTTTCTTTCACTCTATTTTTTTATATCATTTTGGAAATGAAACATGGTGTTTCTTTTTGAAATTGAATTATAAACTTCTTGAAACAGCAAATATGGATTTTTGACAGTTTATATAGTCTTATATCTATCATTATCATCTTTTAGTCAACAAATATTGATTTTAGACAGTTTATATAGTCATACATTTATTATTATTATTTTTTAGTCAACAAATATAGATTTTGGTTTAGTTTTCCCGCTAGTATATGTGCAAACATCAAATAGCATTATTAATATCATAAAAGACAAAAATGTTTTCGTTTATTATTCTAATGCAGGATTAGGATTTTATTTTGGAAGACAATGTTTAAAGAGGAAGGCAAATAAACAAAATCATTAATCAAACAACTTTGGGAAAAATAATGGCACTGTTGTCCATTTCTTTACAACTACCAACGAAAAAAATTTGAAATTTATTTTTCTAATAAAAAATTATAAAAAAGATGCTTTCCCCCGCAAACAAAAACCAAAGTTTCCAGGCGACGAAAAATAATATTACAAAACCCCTTGAAATAAAGTAATGTTTTCTAATAAGTCTCAAAATTCACTGTATCAGAAATAATAATTAGGATTATTTTTAATGCATATTTTTTTCTCCAAAAGTGTAAACTCTCTATATTAGCTAATTCTTCTGAAGTTTAATGAGACCGATTTTGTTTGGAACGAAAGTTGGCCACTGTAGAGAAGTTTCACTGAAATTTGTGTCCATAAAAACAAATATTCGATACTGACGAGGAGATATGGCAGCATCTTCAGTCAAGGTTCACAGATCAAGACTAAAGAAAAAGACAGAATAAATGTTAAAAGATCTTTAACCTTCCAGCAGGCGTACACTCTATACTAATATGAAGGATCGCGCTTATGTCCAAGGTACGCCATTGTAAAACATGAAATTTAAAGAGGGTATTTATTAAAACTAGGTTGTAGTTGGATAATGGTTAATAAGTACAATTATTTTAAACAATTTCTATTTTAAAAGGAATGGGAACAATGTAAGCATAAAACAATTTAAATGGTGAAAGAATTAGCTGAATCACGTAAAAATTAAATAAGTGAAATAGCCAATAGGGAAAGAGTCAAAGAATTTGTTTTAGCAGAATTACTTCGTATATTAGTCTTATTTATTTTATTTATTTATTATTGAACATGCTCCTCGTGCGCCACAAATGTACAATACGAGGCTTACAGAAGTTAGTATACAAATTAATTCAGTCCTTGAAAAACAATTCTTTACACACAAAAAAAGCAAGGAATAATAATAATAATAATAATAATAAAACTAAACTTCATCAAGAATACAAATAATTCAAAATTTCAAAAATTAAAGAATCCAACATTTACAAGAGTATACAAAAGTAATAGAAAAAAAATTCATTTATTTATTATATTATATATATATTACTCTTGTTATGAATTAAATACTATGCATTAGAAAAATCTTCAAATAACTCAAACTTTATCGCCGAATATGTCTGAATAGGAGCATTTTTATGTAACTACGAATTATATGTTGAGCGAAATTATTCGAACGATAAAATACATAGCACGAAAAATTAACATAACTTTTTAAAAACCAATTATCAGTATTTAATATTAAATTGGACCTCCTGTTTTCTCAATCACTGCTTTATATCTTTGATTCATGTTATCATTTAGATTCTGAGTTGTCTCCTGTTTGATACGTTGCCCCTCATCTCATTGTCTCAAAAAAATTTTTTTTTTCGTTCTTCAAAAGGCAATTTCTAATTGAAAATTGACCATGAATTTTCTCCAGGATTAGGATGCAGGCTTCTTCTGGTGACCACTCCAATACCTTTATCATTTTTCGGGGAAATAATCATTGGAATTTTTTTCATATGTTTTACTTTATTATGTTGCTCGTCTACCCATTAGGGTGGGCCGAAAAAATTCAATTTTTTTTTCCAAGTCGTAATACCATGGAAAAGTTGCGAATTGGGGAGAATAAAATGGTTTTAAAAAAGAAATAATATCGATTTATATCTTCCGGTCGCACATGTGCCCTAAATTTTACCGAAAGTTGGAAAAATTCACATTTATAGGATAATTTTTAACATTTTTAAATTGGCCTCTTCCCTAATGTAATAGCTCAAATTCTTACTATTACAACCACAAAAAATAATGTTTAAATGCTATTTAGAGCCATCAACATCTTTCGGTCGCGTATTACCTTCAAAATTAATGAAATTTTGAAAAAATTTTTCAAATAAAGGTAGAACACACAGTTCAAGAAGAAAAATACTAAAAAACTTACCTGTTGTTTTTTTGCTTTCTTTATTGAATACAAGTTTAAATGTTTAAAAATAAATTATTTCAGACCATTAGTAATATTTATGAACACATTTTTATTGAAGAAACTAAGTTTTTGTGTGAAGAGTCGTAAGTCCAAGAAAATCATGTTGAACAATTGAACATCTCCGTTTTCAATCATTCTTAGCTGAAGGTAGTTTGTTTGAAGGATTTTATAATTAAAAATAAAGGATCATTAAAAAATGAATTGGGATAAATTATCGATCACTTAAAGTAGTACTCCGATTTCTTACGCTGATTGCTCTTGACTTCATCATACAAGAATTTGAGCAAAGAAATGATAAAACAGAAAAGGAAGCATTATAAGGAAAGCTTAACCTCTACTAAATAGCAAGCTCAAAAAGCACTGCGCACGTAAGCTCTCCCTTTCCTTTACCTCTTGTAAAATAGCAAGTTTACTCAATTTATTAAACTTCAATAAAGTGACCAGTACCTCTATTTAAAAAGTGATAGTGCATTTACGTTTAAACTAAGTGGATACTTTTTTCTGTTATCTACTACTTCACTTTCAATAAAAAATAACAAATGAATGATTTCACACACAAATTTTAATTTTTAAATTATTAATGTAACATAGTGAGCACTAATAGCTGGCTTCTGCTGCATAAATTCTAATAAGCAAAATAATTTTGCTACCACCTTGATATTTCGATCATATTTGAAACGGCATACATATGTCCGGCACACAAAGGGGTTTAATAAAACATTATATAAATTGGAACAAAATTTCAACAAAAAATACACATTATTTTATATTATTAAATTCAGAAGTTTTTTTACCCTTTTCATCAAGATTTATGTTCTTTTCTCGCATTAGACTTCTAAAGGTAGAATCTTGCTTCACTTTATGATGAGCAAATAGAATTATCTTTTCTTTGAGCGATGGCCATTTTCTTCATACAGTTGTTGAAAATCAATCAGAAGCTAAAAATAAATTAACCACCTATTTTTTAATGAAGTCCATGTTTCTGATCACATATCCAAACTTGAAATCAAATATATGAAATGGTGTACATATTTGGAAAAATAGTTTTTTCTTACCGATAACCAAATAATTCTGATTCGGATATATATGTTATGCCCAGAATAAAAGTAACTAGAATTTCTTACGAGGTTTTAATTTAATGTAATAAGGAAACTATTTCCTTATTTTAGAAATTTTATTTAAATTAATTAATCAGTTAAGTAAAAAATAATAACGTCTCCTGGATTAGAAACTTATAATTGTATCAATTTTAAAAATTAGTTCTAAAAAATCTTAACATTATAACATTCTCATAAAAAATAAAAACATCAAGTTAAAGCTAAACGATAAAAAATTATGTACTAATATAACATTATTTTAGCAACCTGAAATATTTAAAAAAAATAATTTAGAACGTTTTATAAGCAAAAAAATTCTCTTTTAATTTTTCTGTGCAAAGTCAGGCTATATTTCGAAAATGCACTCCTAGGGGGAGCTTGGACCGACTTATGCTTTATTTATATAAACTAAATTTCTTCCCACTGCAACTGCCCTATTAAATTATAAACATTAAAATTATCAGTACATTTTGAACGAGCATGATAAGAGCTTTTAGAATTGTGCTATTTGTATAAATACAAAATTTTCATTAACTGTAGTAAACGAAATAAATTCAACTCGTATTCAACAATTTTCAAAATATTTGTTTTTTTTCAAAAACTAACCATTTAATTACAATTATTTTGTTATGAATAGGTAGACTAAATCCATATGATAAACGATGTGTGCATATTAATACAGAGATGATTAGTAGCCTCAAAATGAGAACATTTTCAAAGTCACTGTTATTAAAACTTCAACAAAGCATTACATTTATTCTGCTTATTTTGTTTGACAAAAAATGTTTTTATTGGATAATAACACCATTTCTATAAGTCTTGATCATGAGTTGTGAAAACGTATTGGCGATTTTGACACATACGAGTTTTCAAGGTAATTGCAGGGGAAGAAATTTCTGTTCTCATAGAAAAAATTCTATTGTCTCAATCTTATAAACTGGCACCTTGAATACATGTGTCTTTCCTAGACCATTGTGTTTTAGTGGTGCCACTTTTGCATGCTTCTTTGAATATTATATAACGCTACGCTACCTGCCAACGTTTTAAGAATATGTAAAAATAAATATATTGAAAAAGGGACAGTATTTTGTCTTTAAAAAATTTGCTCTTTTTGTTGAAAAAAATTTATATTCTAAAATTAGGATTGCAGAAAAGTTTTGTATTTCATAACAGAATTTTTAGATTTACATCACTAATCAAATGAAGCGACCTCGTTGTTCCAAAAGAAGTGAATCCAATTTCAAAAGTACTTAAACATAAATAAATGTATTTAGAGTTTTAGGTAATGTCCCCTTCTAAAATCTCAGTTCCTCTCTCAAATATCCCTTATGTTTGTGTGAGCAATGAAATATAACTCTACAATGTACTTAAAAACCTGGAGTGGAAAACTACCTAATTACTCAAAGCTATTGCATCTTAACATATGTTAACATTCTTATAAATAATTAAATAAAAATGAAAATCATTCAGATTTATATACTTATTTTGTAAATTAATAAATCTAATAATTGATCAAATTAATAATGTTTCAATTATGTATTCGATATAATTTAGCAGCAAATATTTAGAATAGCTATTAGATATGTTCAAAAATTATACTGAACCTTATACATCTTATTTATTTCAATATTTTCATAACTTGTGTAAATTTAATATAATTTTAGTTATGACATTGTTGCTTTAGAGTTGTCTAGTAAAGAAAGAGAATAGTAATTTCTCCAAAAATAAGATCTCAGAAAATACAGAAGACATGAATAGGAAATAAAGTAGAGACACTTTAAATGACACAGTTCAAGTTTAGGAGCTACAGTGGCTCTGAATTGACCCAGCTTTAAATAAGAAATTTTTTTTAAATACATACTCACAAATCATTTAAATATATATATATACTTATTTCAACATTACCGAAAAATCAATTCAAAATAAAATTTAGTACTTACCAGTAAACTCCTGTAACAGTTCTTCAAATCCCCACTCCTTTAGTTTTTCTTTAATATCCATTTTCAATGGGTATGTAAATATCTATATCACCTCTAACGCGAGAATAATATTCTCGTCATGCCTAAACATGAATGAGCGAACAACGAAATATTTTTCGTAAAACGCTTCATATAATTTCATTTCCAAACTGAAACTTTTATCACAAACTGAAACTAAAGAGAAATAGCAAATTGTACTACCCACTTGACAGATACATAAAATAGACGCTACTATAGATTGATCCATCAAGGTCACTTCAAAGCTTCATTATAATGTCCGCATTTTCATAGATATATTGGTATACTTGAGGAGGAACGTTATCTACTTCCATCCAACAAAGTGCCGCCATATTTAAGTGAGATTTACCATCAGGCATGATAAAAAAATAAATTCGCTAATACCATTGAATTTGGTAGGTGCCAGAGTGATCAACATAGTTAAATCACTACACATATGGTAAAATGAACGAAACTTTCTGAAGAATAATCTGGTAAATTTATCGTGATACTCGTAAAAAACGAAGTGCATGGTATGAACACCGTTTTTGATGAACAATTAACTTTTGAGCGTTGTAATTTTACTAAACACGTGGGTAAAAAGAGCCATAATTTCAAAAAGCGGAAATTCTCATAAACCTTTACCAGAACGAGCAGTAAGATTATTAAAAGATTTAAATACCATAAATTTCGTTGATTATCACCAGAATTCTGGTTTTATTACCAGAAATGCCATTACGATATAAATATGGTTTTTTGGTAGAATTTTTTTCTCAGTGTACGATTCCACCTACTGATCAGTTCTTTGGGCGCCTGTAACGTGTTATGGATATATTATTCATAATTATAATTGTCCTTTGTTTTACCTGCTCCTTGCATACCTTGCATAACACGTGAAGATCATATTATAGCGAATTTGTAGCAGTTACTTTTCGCAGCTTCGGTGTCTTAGCGTGGAACGGACGATACAACACAGGAGATTATTGGACTCGGGTATTCATCACAGCGATGATAGTGACAAGTGCATGATCTTAGATTTAGTGGTAACGACTGATAAAATAGTTTTAATCCAGCTTTCGTGTCTGGCAGTAAAAATCAGGCGCTGATAGACAAAGCTGGAGAAGAAAAACATCACGCGCTTTTGGCGATTTTGAAATATTTTAAGAATTAGACTTTTAAGGACACGACTTTGTCATCATTATCATATTCTAGACGAAATTTTGTTGAAAGTATTTAAACAGATTTTCTAATACTGAGGGGTATAAATTGTAAGGAATGAGTTTCTACCTGTGAAAAGAAGAATTAATAAAAGACTGGTTGAGATACTCATACTGCTAAGATATAGACATGACTCACTTTCGCCAAACTTTCTTTGCAATGGTAACCATTGCAACTCTTATGCTATTTTTCATGCCATGTAAGTTATATTTTCGTAATTATTGGAATAATATTAAGTTATTTTTCTTCAAAATGTTTTCAGATTATTTGTAAGTCCTTGTGTTAATGTTAAATGATTTCAGTTTCTTTGCAACTGAGAAGGAAACTTTAAAATATAATATTATAGCTCTAAGAAATATAAAATATGAACACTAGTTTTCATGTAATATAATAGTACTACTTTGATCGCATTTTAAAGAGATATTAGTAAAATAATATTGTGAGAAGTTGAAATCGTGCAAGAATTTCAAATACAATAATAAAATCTCTTTTTTTCATAATTAGTGGAATAGTAAAAATTTTTTTTTGCTTTAAAATGGTTTCATATTATATGCAAGTCCTTGTGTTAGTGGAAAACGATTTCAGCCTGTTTACAATTCAAAAGCAAACAATAAAATATAATAATATAGCTCTAAGATATGTAAAATATGACTTTTGGTTTACAGGTAAGAAAATATTACTACTTTAATTCTATTTATTATATCTGACTTGAAAGAGATATTAGTAAAATAATATCATGAGAAGAAACATTATTTTTCTGTGAAAGCTTGGAATTGTTTAAAAATTTCATTTCAGTTTTCATATATAGTAATAAAATCGTTTTAATTGCATTAAAAGTTTTCGCATGCAATCTTGCACTCTAGAAACAATGGATCTGGATAGGCGTTTTTCATATACATTCAACAAAAAAAAGTGCACAAGAAAGAAATAAATATTCAAAATAACTATTTCTGAATAATGTTTGAATGATCATGATTTAGCAAGTACCAAAATAATTTGAAAAGTAACGAGACTCAAGCATATATATCTATTAATTTTGCTACAACGATGTAAAGACTGATTTCAATCACATATAGATAATATACCTCTTAAGCTACATACACACTTCAAAAAATGTTTGTTTAAAAATGGAAGTCAATATCATTCACAGAAAGCCAAAAATTTAAGATAAACTCAGAGGGAATCGAATTAAAGAAACAAGGAATCCATTCTAGTCCATTTTCTTAAAGGCTAAGGATTTTATTCGAAATGGATTCAAAGTATTTGGGAAGTTTTTCTGTAAGAAGTTTGCATTACGTCAAAAATAGCTTCTCTTAGCCCGAAATTTACAAACAAAAAACAGAGGAGATCTGTACATCTAAAAAGCATTATTTTAAAAGTAAAAGGAAGACCAAACTCAATCATAAAAACGCTAATATGATTTATTTAAAAACAGTAGCCATCTGGCGGTTAATAAAAATAGTCATCATAAAAATAAACTGACCCATTCAAAGAAAATAGAAAAAATATCCTCACTCTCTCATAATCCCACTCTAACTTTCCGTTAAAATAAATAATCAGCAATTTTTTAAAAGAAACACTAGAAACATGTTGCCATCTATATTCGAAAAGACAAAACAGATAGAGCGAATACAGGAATTTTAGGGAATGTTTAATATATAGGAATTTAGTTATATTATTATTTATAATTTTAGGAATTTAGGGAATTTGTTTAAAAATAATTTTCCCTCCAAGTGGGATTATTGTATATGCTTGGCAACATGGATGAAAATGTACTTAAGCCCTACATTTATTTTTTTTAGATTTAAACAAGATTTCTTTATCTTGAAACTATTCTCTTTTTTTCTCGAGAATGATACTCTTTTTTCTACTTTTGCGCCTGTAATAAAACAACATTCCTGGCTTCGTTAACATATTTTAGCATAAAAGAAATATGATCTCCTTTGCAGTAGTGCGTGTTAATCAAAATTGTAAAAAGTAAGGACTTTAATTTTTTACAAGTTCAATGTAATCCTAAAACCCCTAATATAAAAACCCTGTAATGCTATCAAAGTCGGCATACTTTAAATAAAAAAGTTTTGCTGTTGTTTGCAAAAATCTTGAAAATAACGTTCATGTTTGGAAGGGACATATTGGAAAATATTGTTGTTTCACCCAAGTTATTAGATAATAGATAATTAATTTGTTCTTTAGATTAAAGATGAATCCAAAACAAGCAAGGCAATCTTTAACTTAAATAATACTTGAAAATCAAGTATAATTAGAATTTTCTTTAAATAAAAAATAAATGAAGATTTGTGAGTAAGAAATTAATTTTAATACAATTTATAAAAGTAAAGCACATGTTTTTTCCCTATTGTACAGTCGATGAAAAAACAAGAATGGGATACCTTTAAAACTCAGAAATGAATTATCACACCACTACAAAATTAATGTCGACGCAAATGATTCGACGAAACAGATTTATTCATATTGACTAACTTAACCGAGTTTATTAACATTAATATAGTTAATTAAATGCTATCTTAAATTTTTCTATTATGCGATTGACTTGGCAAATAGTGTTTCCGGCCGAATCTCACATTCGTCATAGCCATAAAAAATACAGGGCATTAAAATGGATAATATTTTTTATTTTTTAAATTTACGAAAATTGTCGAAATATTGCATTTTTTCGTAGATTTTAAGGGATTTGTGGGAACTGAAGTGAAGAATTCCTTTCCTTCTGCACTATTTCTTTTTTGCAATATAGTATTAAAAATTACGAGAGGAAAACTTTAATAAAATTACTAAAAACAATGAAATTCTCCTTTTTTCGAATATTTCGTTTTTATTTTATTTTTATTTTTCTATTATGGAAGTCAAGAGTTTAGAATAATTAGATCCTGCGTATATTTCTCAATATTTGCATGACATTTCGTAGCAAAATTTTCATTAGATTTTGAGATAAAGTCAATTTTGTTTGCTAACAATTCCGACTGAATAGAGACAATCTTTTAGGGGTCGTGTATTAAGTGAATCTCAGTTTGAAAGTAACACAAACAAACCTTTTCTTTCTCTTCGCTGAATTTCGGAAAATTAACCAAATCTTAGTTTGATTGTTTTTTTAAAATGAGCGTTCTTTCTCAAATTATAAATATTTTATTATTTCTTGAGTGACCATTTGAGCATATCATTAATCCTTAAAAAAATACCTCCTTCAAAACATTTCATCAAAATCCAGAACATGTTTTGTGAATGAAATGTGTTAATTCTGCTGTTTATAAATTGTGTTTATTCGTGAGAAACGAATAGCCGTAATGACATTTTAAACCTATGAATTTATCAGCATTGATTGATTATTTCAGAGAGTCAAAAAGCAATATATGTGTTTTAAATTTAGCATAATTAATGCCGGAAAGAAGATGAATTAGAAGATGAAATTAAAGAATTTTTGCCCAAGGATTACAATTGATGATAGTGATAATTTGGGTGTTTTTTATGTTTTTGTATGGTTTAAAAATGTAAATTCAGGAATATAAAATAATATATTTTCTTATTATATGTTGAAATATATGAATTTTAAAGAAATTTAAATAAATTTATCATTTTCTGCAAACAAAGAATGGTGGAAAATGAGGTAATGAAAGATTTAAGACGACTTAAATAACACAAGTAAAATTTTTATTGTTCATTTTAATTTTTTTTATAGATGAGTCAATTTTGAGATTTTTAAAACGTTTTTGAGCATTTAAGAAATTTCAAATTCAATATTTTTTAGAAAAGGAAGTCCTTGAGGTCTTTTATATTGTTGGTACAAATTGAAAATACAATACACATATATGGATTATTACCTAATTGAAAGATAAAGGGTGTTCCCAGGAAGAGTTTATGGGCGCTGTAAGAAATTTAGAATGTTTGCATATTAATATTTTCTGATATCTTCGAGAAATTTCAATTTTCCAACTTGAGAAGAATATACGCCCATCTTCATCACTATATTTAATTATTTCGGCTGAATTAAAATTTTTTTAAGTAGTTTTTTTGCATCACAGATATCTACCGTTTTATCTAATCAAAAGGATTGTCTTTCATTTAAACAGTAAAAGGAAGGATCTCTCCGAATGTGTGCGCCATATTTATTTAATATCCTATACTTTCAAATAAATGTTTAAATTTATCTGATTAATTAAGGGTATCTTTTTCTCACTTAAATTTTTAATTAAATATGTCGACTACATTTTCTTACAGTGTGCGTCAATACTTTGTGAACAATTTCCAGAAAAATTGAATTTAGATGTTGTAATTTTTTAATTCATTTGTACATCTCTTAAATGTATTCTAGAAACACAATATTTCTGTCTTTTCGATACCCATTACCTATTGCGTTTGAAACCGTTGCAATAATTTATAATTATGCTAAACAGCA
Source organism: Araneus ventricosus (assembly GCA_013235015.1). NCBI lineage: Eukaryota > Metazoa > Arthropoda > Arachnida > Araneae > Araneidae > Araneus > Araneus ventricosus. The sequence goes on from BGPR01011450.1 coordinate 34,378, forward strand.
AGCTGTTTTTCAACAACTTTTGGAAATTGTTTTGATAGAAAAGACATCATCTCTTAATTGTATTTCTTGCAATTGAATACTCATCATGCTGAAATTTTGTCTCCATCGCTTTCTAAAAGTTCATAGTAACTCACCAGCACACAGACTTGAATCATAAATTGTTTTTTAATGCACAGTTAAGAAGTTACATGTAGATAGCGAATGTTTTCGGACACTCTACTTCTTGAACGATTTTCAAGAACTAATGCATAAAAATCGGAACATTTTATCATAAATATCGGACGTTTGTTTGCTCAGGGGACAGTCTAGAGGCATTTTAATGCCAAATAATTAGTCGAAAGTAAAAAAAAATCTAATTTACTTTGTAAGACCATTACTATTTATACCTAATTTAAAGCAAACGAATATTTAACAATTAAAAAGAGGGTGTTGAGTTAAAGAATTTTACCATGTACCAAAGCCTTTCGCACCATATGTCTTTGGCATAAGCGTCGAACACACCCTTCCACTTCTCCTCGCATAGACAACGTATCTGTCTAGACACCAGGAATCATCGGCTATACCTCGTTGATTCACGGAGAGTCAACCTGAATTCTAAAACCTTAAGGTTGATTCGGCTCTCTTGTGTATTGAATGAATGAATTCCCCGTAAACATTTGAACATACGTAAATCAGCAGTTAGGCAAACCATTACATAAGCTCCTCACAGCATTTTGGTGCTGCCATCTATCTTTACGCAACAGTATTAACATAGATACCTAAATTACTACATAAATTTTAGGGTGTAAAGAAAAAAAATTTAATCAATATTTTTGTGTCGTTATAGAGCGAAAAAGGTGGGAATTGCGCATTCTTAACCTAAAAAAAAGAATTATTCAAATATGATAATATCTTTCGATCAGGCAAAGCGTGTAAATATTCGAAAAAATGAAGAATTTCTCTTTTTTTAGTAATGTTTTTTTAAAAAAATTTGAACATATTTTTTATGCTATAGCGCAGAAAAGCTACAATCGGTAGTGCTACATAAAAAATATTTCTCTATATAGAAAATATCTTCATATCATGCAAATCCTTAAAATTTACGAAAAAAATGAAATATTTTGTCAAATTTTGAAAAATTTTAAAAGAAATTTTTATCAGTTTTTAAGGATCCGCAATGATCACAGATTTAATCAAACAAATTCATGGCATCTTTTAAAACAAACAGAATCGATAGTTCAGTATTAACGTGCGTAATTGATTTGAATTAATTGCCCACTGCCCAACTGGCAACACTGCGCGAGAATCAGGTTCCTTCCTGCCGCTTACACTAGTGTCGGTTCCTCCCACGCCCCATAGACGCCTCCATTTTGTAACAGATTTCTATTATGTCTATGTCTAGGCGTCAGTCGTCGTTAGTGAATAAGTAGCATTCTGCGTTATTTGTCGTGCTTGGCATCAGTCTTTCTGAATCGTGTTTCGTATTCCTTTAATTTCTTCAATTCGCATATGAAATGGATGCGTCAACGTCCAAGAAATTAGCTATACAGTTCTTTGAGTGTCCTATATTTGCCGTTTCAGGGATTTGCTTCGAAATAAACTCTCTATATACTAGAAAGTGCTCCGATGTTGTTTTGAAGAGAGGTTGCAGTTAGCAAAGAAGGTCAACAACATAAAAGTTAGTTTTTCAGGTGCTAACAATTCAAAAGCACAAAAAGAAAAAAAATATTTTTCATAAGCATCAATATCTACAGTTTCCTACTTGTTAGATTGCAAAAATTGCATCTACATCATTTTTCGGTTTTATCAGTATTTTTAATTAATTTAATTCTTCGCCACCAAAGTTTATTTCATCTCTTGTGGCATCTTTGACAACTTTTGAAATTCAAACGATAATTTTTAGCCGTTTCATTAAATATCTAAATTTTTCTTAATCATTTGCTTTGTATTCGATTTAAATATTAATTGTCTTAACTTTTGATGTTGTTTCCATTAATTTTTCAACTTTATTAATTTATAAATCAAATTTTTCAACGGGACTATTTCCTCGCCATCTTGTTCCTGCGTAGCATTTTAGCGTTATTAGGTTTTGGCGTCTGTCACTGGAAGCGTTTTCCGTTATGTAATTTTAATTTCCTTTGAGCTTGACTGACGAGCGGTTGGAGTTTTTGCAGCTGCGGGCCCCGTTGGGCTCCTGGAGACCTTTGGGCCTTCAGGGAGCTTGTCATTTTATATTTTTCTTTTTCCGTTGGAATTTAAAATGAAAGAGTTCGATTCTCCAACAAGTTTTTGGTGATGTTATGTTTGATTCTGCGAGTTTGAAAGCTTCAAGATTTTGCGAGTTTAAAATCTTCAAGCTTTGAATGCTGTCATCCAAAGTTTTCAACTTTTTTTTTTCATGTATGCAATGGAGGCAATTGTGACAGCTTTTAGTGCTAATTTTGCGCTATCCAAACCAGTAGCTCGAGTGAACTGAATACTCAACCTACCAAGCCCTGCACTAGAAATGTTCAGGTTGCACTTCTTGAACAGCCTGCCCTTCAAAATTCTTTACGTCAACAGTGTTTAGATGGAAGTGCTTAAGGAAGCGCGTTAGTGCACCAATAATGCGACTGAATCACCGAGTGCTGAATACATAATTTTTTGAAATTGCAATTACTTCGAATTTTTTCATACATCGTGTGTTTTAATAAGTTTTCACAAGCAAACAAAGACTGCGATGTGCTTCGTCAACGTACCACAATAATTTTTCTGCTGAATAAAAAAAAATTTCTTGAATTTGTTATTTTTACCTAGTATCCTCATTACTATATTTTTTCTAAGCCTGCAGTGCTTTGTAATATGTTTAGCTACATATTTTTATTATTTTGGTTATTACATTTTTTAATCATGTGCATCAATTTTGTATATGTATAACTCATGGCAGTGATTAAAATGATTTAATTTAAACTATTCTATAATAAAAAGATTTAAATTCAAATATTTTGATTCTGTTTTAATTTCTCTAATTTGATTTCGCAATTAGCAATGTACTAAAATGCTTTCAAATGATTTAATTTAGTGGCTAGGTTTTTCAGGTCTGCAAAGGTAGGTGATTTATATGAGTATAGTTGGAATTGCTTATCATTGTGTTATATATTTCAATACCCAGAATTGATTAAATAATTGATATATATATATATATATATATATATATATATATTAAATTAAATTCAAATCTTAGAAATCTTCAAGAATCAAACCTTAGTTATAAAAAGGAGTGAATCCAAACCATTTCTTCGAACAATGTAAGAGTATCATTATCTTATCATCAAAGAACCTGGTTCGGTTTATGTTGGCTATGTTTCTTCGAACAACAATCTGGCAAAGACATTGCATCTAGTATTGAATCTAACCTAAATGAATAAGGAATTTCATTAGAACACGTGGACGTCGTTCACTGTGACAGTACTGATATTAATATTGGATGGAAAAGTTGTGCTATTCCAGAACGGAAACCTATGTTTTACGACCACTGCGATAACCTGTTTCTTAACTTCATTTCATTAAGTTATCTTTCAGTCAACGTTTTCAGCACTTGGATGGGGAAGCAACTGGCACGTGATATTTGGACGTATTTTATTCTTATTATGTTCCTTTTGCAATTTTGGGAAGAATTTTCTAAGTGTTTTTCTAAATTTTTCTTTAAAAGTTACTATTTTGATTTTTTATTTTCCTCATCAAATTTTTTTATTTTTCAAACTTCACTATTGCTTTGAATTTTATGCTAACTTTGTTGTGTTAAATTTTTAGAACTCAAAATAGTTAAGATATCTAAGTTCATATTATATTATATTATTTATAACGCCTAATTTAGTGCAATTTAAACTATGTGTTTAATTTATAAGTATGAATGGGAATTTAGCCTATTTCTAACCGTTATACAATTCAATATAACTATTCGAATATTCAAGTTTCAAGAATGTCGATTAGTGGAAAACCCCTAATATTTTAGCTTCTCTTAGAGAGAATCTGAAATTTAATTATCTGCAATGCTGACAACTTTCTGAATCTTTACGGTATTCAATTGGCATTTTTATATAAGTTGCCCTATACATCTGGCTTCGAAGTTATGAAGTAAAAATTAATCTACTTTTCGCGAATGCTCAGAAAAGAATTATTTACTAAAAATACTCATGTTTCCTTTAATGTTCAACGGAATCAATTCAAATTTTAATGGTATGCTTCTCTGGCATATTGTCGAGTATTTGTATGTTCAGCAAAATTTCAAAGAAAGCTCTGCATGTTCTAAGAAAAAAACATGCGAAAAATTTGTGATGTTTTAAAGAAACCTTTATATCTTCCCAAATATCCATGATTTTTTTGAAAATGCATGTAAACGATGTGAATGAAAAGGAAAACAATTGCTGAAAATTTCCAAATATTATCAGTTCTCAGTGAAACAGGTTGAGCCCAAATAATTATTGTTTCCATCAATTTTGGACGGTCCCCTAAATTGATGGTGACAAAATCTAGTGACAAAATCTCACTGTAAAATGAGAGTTCCCACGATAGCACAATTCTCCACAACTGATAGTGAACTATTGCATTCAAATTAACTTTAAATGCTTCGAATTTTTAAAATTTTGCAATACTTCTGGCCAGTAGTTTAACTTTCGTTATTGGCCGTTCGAACAATTTTGAATAACTAAAATATGTTTTTTCAAACAATAGTCTTTTCTAATAAATAATGGTATATTAAGAAATAAATAACTAAAATATTTCTGCGTTTATAGTGTTTGGAATAAATATACTAGAAAATCATAGAAAAAAATATAACAATTAATCAAGTTGTTAAAACTTTATGCAGAACAAATGAAATTTTAAGAGTCTGTCCTATTAATTTTAAACAACTCTATATTTATTTCAGTATAAACTGTAAAAAGTGAAAAAGTTACTAGTATAAATGATATCCAATCAGTTTAAACGGCAAACAGGAATAGAAGAATAGCGAATACAAATGAGAAATTCATTGTTTTTTATATTTAACATAGAAATTTGTTTATTCATGGCAGTTAAATAGTAGCATCTAAATGCATATTAATAGAATAAATTCTAAAATCTTTAATTTAATAACATTTAAAATGGCTAAGAAGACTATCATCAACAAATATATACTGAATTTTATCTTTAGAACAACTGAACACTTATGATTCCACCTGCTGATCAGTTCTTTAGGCGCCGGTAACGTGTTATGGATATATTATTCATAATTATATTTGTCCTTTGTATTAGCTACTCCTTGCATAGCACGTGAAGATCATATTAACGGGAATTTCTAGCAGCCACTTCCTATAGCATCGCTGTCTTAGCGTGGAAAGGACGATACAATACAGCAGATTATTGTACTCAGGTATTCATCACAGCGATGATTGCTATAAGTGCACGATCTTAGATTTAGTGCTAACGACTAATGAAAATAGATTTAATCCAGCTTTCGTACCTGGCGGTGAAGATCAGGCGCTGATAGTGAAGAAGAAAATCACGCGCTTTTGGAAATATATAAGAAGTAAAGCTTTGAAGACAAAGAATACGTCTTTCTAAGATTCTAGAAGAAAATGTTTTGCAAATATTTAAACAGATTTTCTAATTCTGAGGGGTATAAATTGTAAGGAATGAGTTTCTACTTGTGAAAAGAAGAATTAATAAGAGACGGGTTGAGATACTCATACTGCTAAGATATAGACATGACTCTCTTTCACCAAACTTTCTTTGCAATGGTGACCATTGCAACTCTTATGCTATTTTTCATACCATGTAAGTTATATTTTTCGTAATTATTGGAATAGTAGTAAGTTATCTTTCTTCAAAATGGTTTCAGATTATGCGTAAGTCCTTGTGTTAGTGTAAAATTAATTCAGCTTCTATGCAACTGAAAAACAAACAATAAAATATAATATTATTGTTTCAAAGAATATAAAATATGAACACAAGTTTGCATGTAATAAAATATGACTACTTTAATTGCATTCTTTACATTTAGATTGAAAGACATATTAGTAAAATAATATTGTGAGAAGTTGAATAGTGTAAGAATTTCAATTCAGTTTTCAATTACTGTAATAAAATGGCTTCTTTCACAATTAGTGGAATAGTTATAAGTTTTTTTTTTGCTTTAAAATGGTTTCAGATTATATGCAAGCCCTTGTGTTAGTGGAAAAAGAAATCAACCTGTTTGCAACTCAAAAGCAAACAATAAAATATAATAATATAGATTTAAGATATGCAAAATATTACTTTTATTTTGCTGGTAAGAAAATAGGACCACTGTAATTCTATTTATTATATCTGACTTGAAAGAGATAGTAGTAAAATAATAATGTGTGAAGAAATAATATATTTTAGCGAAAGCTTGAAATGGTTTTAAAATTTCAATTCAGTTTTCATATATTGTAATAAAATCGTTTTAATTGTCATTAAAAGTTTTCAAATGCAATCTTGCACACTAGAAACAATGGATCTGGTAGCCGTTTTTCATATACATGCCAAAAATGAACAGAAAAGAAGAAAATATTCAATAACTATTTCTGAATACTGTTTTACTGATCATAATTTAGCAAGGACCAAACTAATTTCAAAAGTAAGGAGACTCAAGCATATATATCTAGTAATTTGCTACGATGTAAAGACGAATTGCAATCAGATGGAGACAATTTAGCTCAATATTTAGGTATATGATTCAAAAAATGTCTGTTTAAAAATGGAAGTCAATATCATTCAAAGAAAGCCAAAAAACTAAGATAAACACAGAGGGAATCGAATTAAACAAAAAATGAATTCATTCTAGTCCAATTTATCTAGGGCTAAGGACTTTATTCGAAATGGATTTAAAATATTTGCGAAATTTTTCTGTAAGAAGCTTGCATTACGACAAAAATAGCTTCTTATAGCCCGAAATTTCCCAACAAAAGACAAAGGAGATCTGTACATCTAAAAAGTATTATTTTAAAAGAAAAAGAAAGACCAAACTCATTCATAAAAACGCTAATAAGATTGATTTAAAAATATTAGCCATATGGCTGTTAATGAAAACAGTCATCATTAAAATAAATTTACCCCATGCCCAGACTAAAGAAAAAAATGTCCTAAAGCTATCACAATCCCACGCTAACTTTCCTTTGAAATAAATAATCAGTAATTTTTTAAAAGAAACACTAGAACCATGTAGCCATCTGTATTCGAAAAGACAAAACAATAGGAGGGAAAACAGGAATTTTAGGGAATGTTTTTTCGGGTATTTAATTATATTATTATTTATAATTTTAGGAATTTAGGGAATTTGTTTTTAAAAAATTTTTTCCTCCAAGTGGGATTATTTTGTGCGCTTAGCAACGTGGATGAAAATGTGCTTAAACCTTACAATTAATTTTTTAAAGATTTAAACGAGATTTCTCTAACATGAATCTATTCTCTATTTTCTAGAGAATAATACTCGTTTTTTTCTTTTCCGCTTGTAATAAAACACTGTTGCTGGTTTTTTAAACTTATTTTAAAAAATATTAACTCCTTTGCAATAGTGTGTCTTAATCAAAACTGTAAAAACCAAGGACGTTAAGTTTTTACAATTTGAATGTAATCCTAAAACCCTTAATGTAACAACTCTGTAATGCTATCAAAGTCAGCATACTTTAAAGAAAAAAGTTTTTTTGTTGCTTGTAAAATTTTTGAAAATAATGTTCATGCTTGGAACGGACATATTGGAAAGTACCGTTGTTTCACCCAAGATATTAGATAATAGATAATTGATTTGTTCTTTAGATTAAATAAGAATCCAAAACAAGCAAGGCAAACTTCAATTTAAATAATACTTGAAAATCAAGTAAAATTGGAATTTTCTTTAAATAAAAAATAAATGAAGATTTGTGAGTAAGAAATTATTATTAATACAATTTATAAAAGTAAAATACATGTTATTTCCCTATTGTACAGTCGTTAAAAAAACAAGAATGGGACACCTTTAAAACTCAGAAAAGGAATTATCACACCACTACAAAATTAATGAATTTCTTAATTAATCTTCACTATATTTAATTATATCGCCTGAATTTTAAATTTCTTTCAAGTAGTTTTTTTTGCATCACAGATATCTACCGTTTTATCTAATCAAAAATGTTGGCTTTCATTTAAACAGTAAAAGGAAGGATCTCGCCGAATGCACCATATTTATTTAATATCCTATCCTTCCAAATAAATGTTTAAATTTATCTGATTAATTAAGGGTTTCTTTTTTTCACTTATATTTTTAATTAAATATGTCGACTACATTTTCTTACAGTGTGCGTCAATACTTTGTGAACAATTTCCAGAAAAATTGAATTTAGATGTCGTAATTTTTTAATTCATTTGTACATCTCTTAAATTTATTCTGAAAACACAGTATTTCTGTCTTTTTGATACTCATTACCTATTTTGGTTGAAATTTCATTTATTCCAATTTCAGATTTTTGCAGTAATTTAAGTAATTTATAATTTTGCTCAACAGCAAGCTGTTTTTTTAAACAACTTTTGGAAACTGTTTTGATAAAAAAAAACATCATCTCTTAACTGTATTTGTTGCAATTTAATACTCATCACTTGATGAGACTTTGTCTCCATCGCTTTTTAAAAGATCCTAGTAACTCACCTGCACACAGACTTGCACAGTTAAGAAGTTACATGTAAATAGCAAATTTCTTCGGACACTCCACTTCTTGAACGATTTTGATGAATTAATGCATAAAAATCGGAAAATTTTATAATAAATATGGGAGATTTGTTTGCTGCGTGGACTGTCTAGAGGCATTTTAATGCCAAATAATTAGTCGAAAGCAAAAAAAAAATCTAATTTACTTTATAAGACCATTACTATTTATACCTAATTAAAAGCGAACTAGTATTTAACAATAAAAAAAGAGGGGTTTTGAGTTAAAGAATTTTACCATATACCAAAGCCTTTCGCACCATACGTCTTTGGCTTAAGCGTCGAACACACCCTTCCACTTCTCCTCCCACAGACAACGTATCTGTCTAGACACCAGGAGTCATCGGCTATACCTCGTCGGAGAGTCAACCTGAACTCTAAAACCTTAAGGTTGATTCGGCTCTCTTGTGTATTGAATGAATGAATTCCTCGCAAACCTTTGAATATACGCACATCAGCAGTTAGGCAAACTGTTACATAAGCTCCTTACAGCAGTTTCGTGCTGCCATCTATCTTTATGTAACAGTATTTACATACAAACCTAAATTCGTACATAAATTTTAGGGTGCAACGAAGAAAAAATGAAATTTATATTTTTGTGTGGAAAAGTTGGGATTTGCGCATTCTTAACCAAAAAAAGGATTATTCAAATATGATAAGATTCATATGATAAGATTCAAATATGATAGTAAAGCGTCGAAATATTCGGAAAAAAAGGAGATTTTCTCATTTTTCAATAATGTTTTTAAAAAATTTGACCGTATTTTTATGCTATATATAAAATATTTCTTTATGTAGAAAATGTCTTCGTATCGTTCAAATCTCTTAAAAGTTACGAAAAAAATGAAATATTTTATCAATTTTTTTTAATAAATTTTTATCAGTTTTTACGGATCCACAATGATCACATATTTAATCAAACAAATTCAAAGCATTTTTGAAAACAAACGGAGTCGATAGTTCGGTATTATAGTGCGTAATTGATTTGAATTCATTGCTCATTGCCCAACTGGCAACACCACGCAAGAATCATATTCGTTTCTGCCGCTTACTCTAGTGTCGGATCCCTTCCACTCCTCATACGCTCATCCATCTTGTATTATTTTTCTATTATGTCTATGACTAGGCGTCAGTTATCGTTTGTGAATAAGTAGCATTCTGCGTTGTGTGTCGTGCTTGGCATCAGTCTTTCCGATAGTGTTTGGTATTCTTCTATTTTTTCAGTTCGCCTATGAAATGGATACGTCAATGTCCAAGAATTTGTGAGACAGTCCTTTGAGTCTCCTACATTTGCCGTTTTAGAGAATTGATACCAAATCAATTCTCTACACACTTGAATGTCCTCCGATGTTGATTTGAAGAAAGGTTGGGGTTAGCAAGGAAGGTCAACAACATACACGTTTTTCAGCTGCTAACAATTCAAAGGCACAAATAGAAAAAAATATTTTTCATAAGGCATCAATCTTTACAATTTCCTACTATATTATTGTCTAGAACAGCAATGCCTTCCATGATACAGATTGTAATCTTAGTAAATCTTACAACCAAGACAAGGAGAAAGCAGACTTAAAGAAAACAGAAAAAAAGGATTGATGAGATTAAAATCCAAGCATACAAACTCTTTGATATCTCTGCCTGTATGGGTGCAATGGATGTACATTGTTTCTTCAAAAGATTTCCAGACCTCTGCAAGTGTCCAATTTTCATTAACTGTAGGTGTTAGAAACATAACAAGATTTCCGTCATTGAGAAAAGATTTATTTACCTCCAGGATAAACAAGTATTAGGAAAAATTGGAAATTTAGATACAAATGAGGCAATACAGTTAAAAACTAGAATTAAGAGGAAAAATTACACCTTAAAGAGAGAATTTCTAAACCCATTCTAGCCGTGAAGGACGAGCCTGATCCTTTAGATTAAAGTTGTGCATTGATAATGAATACAAGTCAACTTACTCTGAGAAGAAATCTCAGGGGAAGATGAGGATAAGCTTAAAACTACGGCATTAAATAACGATCGCTACGGAGTAGGCGACAGTGCAGCAGTTGCAATTGCATTGTGTGTTCTTCAAGACTGGTTTAGAAACTAAAACAGATACATACAAAGTCGTTGAAACATATAAAATTATATTGGAAAAGAGCTACAATAAAGATAATTTGCAGTCAACAGGATTATGAAGTACTATGTGGTTTTGACGGAAGTAAAAGATCAAACTTTAGTTATAAAAAGGAGTGAATCAAAAACATTTCTTCGAAAAATGCAAGATAATCATTATCCTATCATCAAAGAACCTGGTTCCGTTTATGTTGGCTATGCTTCTTCGAACAACAATCTGAGAAAGGCATTGCATTTAGTTTTGCATCTAACCAAAATGAATAAGGAATTTCATTAGAAGACTTGGACGTCGTTGACGTGACTGTACTAATATTAATATTGGGTTTGAAAATAGTGTTTTCCGTCAACTCGAAACCAATGTTGGACGATCACTGCGATAGCCTGTCTGTTAACTTCATTTCATTAAGTTATTTTCAGTCACCGTTTTCAGCACTTGGATGGGGAAGCAACTAGCCTGAGATCTTTTGTGGACCTATTTGAGAGAATACCAGGTTGTGCGAAAACTTATCAGTTATAGATTTTAAACCAATATAATTTTTCTAGCCCAGAAGAAAACAGAAAATATTGGAGCAGCGACTAGAGATATCTTTTAGATATATGCCAGGCAATCAGAGGTGGCATAAGTCCAAATATCTTGTCAAATAGTGACGCGGGGTGAATCTCACATTTGTCATAGCCATAAAAAATATGGGGCATTGAAATGAATCATAATTGCTATTTTTTAAATTTACGAAAATTTTCAAAAATTTGCATTTTTTCGTACATTATAAGGGATCTGCGGGATCGAAGTGGATAAAGTAGATAAGATATTTTTTTCTTATGCACTAATTCTTTTTTGCACTATAGTATTGGAAAAAGTACGAGAGCAAAACTTTTAAAAACATTACTGGAAAACAGTGACGTTCTGAATTTTTTGGACCATTTCGTCGCCTTGCTCGGTCGGAATATATTATTCAGATTTGAGTAATTCCTTTTTGTTAGTTAAGTATGCACCAATTGCAACATTTCCGTGCTATAGTGACTCGAAAATATAAGTTTGCTTTTTTCAGCTCCACCTAATAAATAAGGTGTCCTTAGTTATTCACGGTCATACGAAATTTCAAGGTACTTCTAAGTGGAGATTATGCCTAAGGAAAAGAAAATTTCTTTCTCCACTTTCCAGTCAAAGGAAGAAAAAATAAGTAGTCTCGAATCTTTAATCTGAAACATCGTAGCTGATATTGTTTAAGGCTTGATTCGCCTATTTTGTCTTTCGTCTGGCTTGCTTGCTTCAGTTCTTGGATTCTGCATGTAACAAATATTACATGTCGCAATTTACTGAAATAATTCTATTATAAAATCTTTATCATGTTAAAAAGGCAGTCAAAGTTTTGAAATTTGTTAAAGAATTGGTTTGTAATAAATTAAAATTATCTCATATATTTATTTTTTCTTAATCGCAGGGAATATTCACATTGCTTATTATTCAAAATATCAGTATTTTTTACACTAGGGTATCTAGAGAAAAAGAATTGTTACAAATCTTTTAAAGCTAATTTTTTAAACTTGTATTGAAATTTAAAAAATATTACTTGGGAACAAATTTTATGTAACTGAAATTCTGTATTTTTCAATAATATATTAATGTAAAAATTATTAAGATTGAAGCATGTTTTAATTGTTTCATAGATAAAACGTAATTCAATGAATCTGGATTGTTTCCTAAACATCTAAAAAGAAATGGAGTTTAAAATTGCTAAGAAATAAATATTACAGATTAAAAAACGTTATTTTTTAAATTAAAAATTGATTTATTTTTATGTTCTGGATGAAAAATGGAAATAATTGAGAACAAAAAACTCTTATTCATATTCAAATATAAAAAATTAAAATCTTGAACAGAGCCAGAGATTTTCTATTGTAAGTTTCCCTTTTGTGACAAAAAAACATGATACTGAGTAGTAATTATAACTTGTACAAATTTTAAAGCAAATGAAATGCATCATTACTTTCTGACAAATGTATTTTTCTCCCATTTTCATATGCTGTTTCCAAAGATGGAGGTAAGTGAATATTCTTTTTTCAGTTTTATAGAAATAGTTTATTAAGAAAAATAAGAAAGCAATTATCACTTTTTTCGCTCAATGCTTTCAGTCTGAATCAGATATCAGAAATTAGATTTAAAAATAATTTATTATTATTTTGTGGTGTTTTCCTGACCTCATCGGATACATTGGATATTTCAGATTCTATTTAATTTCACTACAATTCCATTAGATAAAGTATTTACTGAAGTGTTCATTTACAAAATGTTCATCGGAAATCTTCGCATACTAATATTTTTATTGTCACTTCTTTTTTGAATTGTAACCTATTGGTAAATTCGAATAGTTGTAGAAAGTAAGAAATAATCAATCCTATAATTTAATTTATGTTTTCAGGCAAGCCAAAAAGTGTTTCTTCCCATGAGTTTGAGAAAGTGTAAAAGTTTTTAGATTTATACGCAACATTTAATTGCATTAGCATCAAAAGTCTCAATATGACCAACTTTTTAAAGACTTATAGGCCATCCCGCTCACTGAACATTATGCAGGGTGAGTTTGACCTAATCTTCCGACAGAAAGAGGTTGATAGAAGAGCCCATGTGAATCATAAAACACTGCAGCAACCCTGTCCAATGTTAACGGTTTACAAGTTATGACAGATACAATGATTTTGCTAAAAGTCGTGAAAACAATCCAAATTAAAAACGATGCTGGCGTGCCTACAGGCAAAATAAGAACATATTTTGAAAGATAAGTTAAAATTCTATAAAATGGCACCGTTTTCATGAGGATGCCTGAATCTAAAGTCGAGTTACAAGCGTCGCAACGTTGGCGAAATGCAAAATCAAATTGTCGCCATAAATATTATTATTAAATCCCGCAAACACCTTTCTAGAGGCAATAAGTAAAATTTACCAAAAACTTGTTCATTCCAACAGCTTTAAAATGAGCCTTCAATAAACCATATCAGTGTTTTAGTTCTGGAGAAATTTAGACTTTCGTTTCGCGAATTGTTGATCACCAGAACCTGTGAATTTTCACTGTGTCTAGATACGGTAGATCCGTTCCTATCTAGTTTGATCACTACAACCGATTTATTGTTACATCCGTAATCACTACAAACGGTGACTACTGCATATGCAAAAGAATACTTAAATATATTTTTCCAGAAAAATTTTATTATTCGAAAATTTATTTCTATGATGTGTTTGAAAAATTTACAAAAGAATATTAAGATGCTCTGCATAATCTAGAATTCATTCCCGCGAAAATAAAAAAAAATGTCAGTGACAATCTCGTGCAAGTAACAATTTGTTCGTCTTATTGTGTAATAT
>BGPR01011451.1:2531-47210 GCA_013235015.1 Araneus ventricosus
AGTTTCGTTTCTAAAACATACAGTAATGTTCAAGGTTTAAGGATCATTATGACAGAAGTGCCACATGACTATTTTAAAATGTTAGTAATAATAAATAAGAATTGGCTGGAAAAACAATATTTACGCTGCAATATTCCTCGTCATTTTATTGAAGGCAAGTTACTCCTCTATTCTTAGCTTTTATTTAAAACTTAAAATAATAACCATTTTATTCTTGTTATTTTCCACTTTTCCTGTAGACACAGCAGACAATAATGACAAAGTACCTGAAAGGAGAAACAAAATTGTACTAGAATCCATTCATATAACAATAGTTTTTTAATGGAAAACACTGCTCAATTATCATGCATTATAATTATGATTGGGATAATCACCTCAGACGGTTTCTAATCAATCAATTATAATTATAATTAATTAACAAGTAAATTAGCTTTCTTTATCAAGTTGTGTCAATTAAAATAGATAAAAATAATTTAATATTCTAAATAATATATTATCTAATATGGTTATTAATTAATCTTTCTTTATTTTATTTATACAAAGAAGAATAAAAAGTTTAATAAATCTGTGGAAAGTCTCTGCATTATAAGTAAATATTCAAAAAATGAGAAGTTTCTCCTCAAAATGAAATAAAAACTTGTGGAAACATGTTATATAAAGATACAGATTTATATTACACACTTGTAATAGCAGTTTGTAATAATAAATTAGTGTAACATCAATCAGACTGCAGATATTCTTAATTAGTCCTTTCATTTAATTGCGTTTCATAACAGGGCATTTTTAACTTGGAAAGCTTTATATAGGATATAACTCTGCATTCTTAATACACATCTAAAAATTACTCCTCTGAGTGGTGTTTGATGTTCTAGCTTTAAAGTCTTAAAAATTTGCTTTTAAATTGAATTAATTGGATTTTTTTGCATTCAATCAAGTCTCTGAAATCTTAAGAATATTTTATCCATGGTATTTTAAGAAATTATACACATAAACATGAATGATCTTTTGAAGTCAATATGAAAACGGAGAAATACGTGTGAAACGCTCAGAGGGTTAATTATAAACACAAAAAACAACGACTGTCCAGCATACTATAAAATGCCATTTAACAAACCAATTTAAACTTTCTAAACGGCAAAGGGAACGCAAATTTTAAAAAAGCCGTGGATGAACATATGAAAGACATAATCAGATATGAATCTAGACAAGATAAAAATGAGGACATGATTGATACTGATTTTCATGGTACATCTGAAAATATTAGCATGTCTACTGACAGTTCGGGAGAAGATTCTGATAATCAAAATTCAAGTAGTACAGTGTATCATAGAGATTTTTTGGTAAGAGAGAAGGCTTGGAAACCAAAATTGAAATGGACGCGACGGGTAGTATAAAGTCACAAAATGAATCACATTTAGCCTATGAGCTCAAAACTTCTTACATTAAACATAATGTTACCCATATATTTATAAATGTGTTAGAAATCCTTGTAAAACACCTATATTTACCTAAGGATGCCAGAACGTTATTAGATACTCCAGGAGTTATTGAAGCTAAAGTTTCGAATAAAGGTCAATATGTACATTTTGGCATTTATTACGGTTTTGAGAAACAATTAACTTTTCTAGAAGATTTAAGTATCATTAAGCTCTGATTTAATATTGATGGATTGCCTTTGTTTAAAAGTTCTTCACATAAAGCCTGGCCAATTTTATGTTTGGTAAATTATATTCAAAATCCGAAACCGTTTGTTACTGGAATCTTTACCGGGGGCAGTAAACCTGATAATGTTTCGCAATACTTACTTGATTTTATTCGTGATGTAAAGGAATTGCTTCAAAATCCAGTGATTGGGGGGAAAACCTTTGAAATTCTTATTGATGCATTTATTTGTGATGCTCCTGCTCGCTCTTATTTGAAATGTATAAAAAATCATAATGGGTATTTTGGCTGCGAAAGATGCACGCAGAAAGGAGAATGGCTGCGGCGTGTGACATTTTCAGAGTTGGATTCACTGAAACAAAAAGATGAAGATTTTTCAAATACAATTAATGTACAGGGTTAGCAAGAAATAGGATACTACAGAGGGCTCTAGAATGCGTTCTATTTATCCAAATGAGATAAAATTTGAACTACAAATAATTCAAATGATGCGCTTGACATTTATTAAAGAAAAAATATTAGTACAAAAACCGCCGATAGGTGGCGCTCTAATGCATAGAAAAATATTTAATATGCTTTATAAAAGTTAAATATTATTAAAAGTAGCATTAAAACTACTCAATATGCCCCCTTCATGTTCAACAATGTGCTCTATTTGCAGAACCATATTTTCCACAGCTCTCCGGAGAGAGTCTGCCGGAATATCAGGAACAAGGCGCCGAATGCTGTCCTTCAGATATTGCAGAGATGCTGGCCTTCTGCGGTAGATATTGTCCTTCAGTAAACCCCACAACCAAAAGACAAAGGGGGTGATATCCGGCGAATGAGGAGGCTATGCTGTTGGAAAATGACTGCGGATCACCCGTGAATTTGTGAAATGCTGTCTCAGCAATTGCTTTACAAGGTGAGGTGATCAAGGTGAGGAGGTGCGCCTTCCAGCATGGAAATGATATCCTGAAGCTGCTGAATCCACGCTGTTGAATTTGTAGGATTATAAAATCCCTTAGCACACCAAGATACCGTTTTCCTGTGACGGAACAGGTTTGGATTGAATTTGCAGTTATCTCTTCAAAAGTGAAAAAAAGGGGAAAGGAAAACTTACTATGCTCGTTTTCAAACATTGCATGATTTCAGCCTTCGACTAATTTTCGTTCACCATCTGTCTACAGTGGGGCCAGATACAAAGGATTCACCTGAAATATTTTTGCCGCTCAAAGGGTTAAAGAATAGCGTTGAGTGCATCCTCCGAATTATTCTACAGGATTAGAAGTTTAAAAGTCTAAGGGAACTGCATGAAACAAACAGAACGTCATTATTTTATTTATAAAATTGAAAATATATGTCAGAAACTCATCATTAATTTAAATCATTTTTGATACAAATGTTGAATCGAGCTTTTAAACTAATTGGTTCTTACGAAGAGGAGCACCGAATATCGCACACAATATTGAAAACACTTTCCATTCTATAGGCGGAAAAGATGTTAGTTTATTGAACTCCGGAGTTCGACTTCAGGAACTTCTTACTCATGACATACACAAAATTTCTACCAATATTTTAAAACAAAACATTACTATTTAAAGTTTAATTTTTGAAACATTCATGCAAGGGGGATCGTGATCCATTTTCTTTAACTTAAAGCCTGAAATTTTATATTCGGACTGGTAAACAAAAATGCATAAAGTCCAAATATATAGCAACAGCAAGCTGTACTTGTGGCAATTACCTTATGAATTAAGGAGAGCGGCCTTAGACTTCGCCAACAACGAAATGCAGAATTTAATAACGTCATGTGCATTAAATCTATTAAGTGCGTCTTGATCAAAAAACGAGAAGCTGTTGTGTGGTTTTATTATTTTCTTCAGCAGCTGAATTTTTCATTTCAGAATTCATTCCGATAGAATTTTTTATACGATACGTTAATACGAAATTTGATGTGGATGTATACATGAAAGTCAGAGGAGAAATACTCCTGCTGGTTAGTAACGTAATTGCACCATTTTATGATCATGTTTTTTGAAACTTTATTCACTTTAAACATTTGACAAGTGTGTTGATATGATTATACGCCAAATTCCATCCATTTAGATAGTGTAGTTTCTGAGTTACTGGGTTCACATGCACTCTAATAGTTTTACTTAGTTAAGTTATACTTACTTCCCATTTTGAAGAAATGCGAGGGCTAATTTTGATCTGATCAGAGGTCATATGATGAAGACGATTAGTAATATGGCACCTTATCTCCAAGATTTCGTCGGACTCCATCGGGAGGTCATTTCAACTTCGATGTCAGAATTACCGTGCGCCAGACCCACATGCACGACGGTCCTTTATTAGAATCGGATTTCGGACCTTGAAGCATCCTGTCCCTGAGCCGAGACCTTCCTAGATTGCAAACGCGGCGAGCATGCACTCAAACGGAGATTTCACTTTGAATGTTTTCGTCCAACATGTGTGAGAAATTTATAATTTTGGTATAAAATCTAAAAAATAGATTTCGTCCATCTAGCTCAGTGTGCTTTTGAGTTATGTTGCTCATAGCCAGAGAGACAGGCTGACAGATATGATTAAAAAACAGTTTTTCAGGTAAGTTTTTGTGTGTTTTGGTGCTCTACAGGACATTCATTCATTCGACTACGACACACCACTAACGCCAGAGCATTACAGGACAGACGGTGGCACCCAGAAGTAAAAGATTTGACGCAAATATACTTTTAAAAGAGAAAATGCGACGTGGGAGCAATTATTTAGAAAAATGTTTTCATTTATTGGCGATACCATTCGAAACTATTATTGAGCAGACATATTTTTGCACCGCCTTTAAATTAAAAAAAATCAATGACATCAATGTAATTGTTGTCCAATATTTTCCTTAAATTTAACAGTTATTACGGTTACAAGTATTTTTTATGCTTAATTTTCAACAATAGTTTTCATTGTTGCAGTCAAATTCAAACCGATTTCATTCTGTGAACAAATATTTAATAGTAATTTTTCCTCCAATACTATAAGTAAAGGAATAAAGATTATTTCTATTACTTATACTTTGAAAATAACTTCCCCTTCCCCCGAAACAGGATCTTGTAAAAAAATGCACGCTGAATGTCAATGCAGATTTTGAAAGGTTAAGGTTAGATGAAGTTTTTCCCGTTCGGGGAGTGGAAGGGGAAGGAATCGAAGCATTAACATAAATTTCAAGCAAATGTTAAGCCTTAAAGAATTCAAGCAATATCCAAAGCTTTTCCCCCTACTCTTACTTCTTTAACAACGACACACTTTTTTTACTGTATTTTTCATTCCTGTCAATCATTTGGCTCTGCAGTGAGGTTTTCGGAGAACATTTCTTCCACTTTCTAACCGAAAGAACACACGTCTTTTCGATGCGACACAGAAATTCATTCTCACCATTGGAAATTCGATGCAGGTAACATAATTCGAATTTTAGTGGAATTAAAATATAAAAACATACAATCATAGAAAAAATGGAATCATATATATTTTCTGAAATATATATACTTTTCGGTAAAAGTGATTAATCGGTTATTTTTTATTAATAACCGATAAATCACATTCACAGCAACGTCTTCAGACATAGATGTAGAAAACAATGCACTGAACAAAATAAGTTTACTAAGTGTTGTGATACACTCATCGTTTATTTTCTTGAATGATTTATTTTTCACTCTCTGGTACATTAGAACTATCAAATTTTCTACATCTGACTATTCTTGACGACAACACGGATTTTTATTATATAGTAGACTCTCGATTATCGGAGAGCGGATTAACTTAAAAGTGGACTCGCGTGAAATAACCGTCACTGAAATTAAAAATTGAATAACGTTACTGGGACTGTGTAAAGCGAATCAACCACAGCAGTAGAAGAGGGCTTCACACATACACACCGATAAAAGCGGAGTGCAATTCGTAGTTCTCTACGAACATACTTCGAATCTTTTCTTGATTACTGAAAACAAGTTGACTCTTTACTCTGGTCGCTAACGATCATAAACCCCAAGGTGAATGCAGGAGGATAAGTTCCCTCGCTACCGCTTTGTGCGTCCGAGCAAAGTTACTGGAAAAATTTAGTTATTGTTGAGGTGAAGATTTTTGCTTCTGAAGTTTTATATTTAAAGATATTTATTTGTCATGCAAAGTTCTTTTTCTTAGTTTTGTAGGTATTTAGAAGACACATTAATCATTTACCATAACGAAGAAAATTAGAAAAAAGTGAAAAAATGGAACATAAGAAGTTCGTATTATATGGAGAGAATACTGAAGACAAATTATTAAGATTTATTAATAAAATACGTTTCTGTTCCACATGAATTCTCTGATCATCCACATTAATGCAAGCGAGCTGAGCGTCAAGAAACAAATCACTTCTCCTTCTTCCTGAACGGCTTTCAAAACTTTCTTAAATAGATTCATTTGCACAGTGAATCCATTTTCTTTCATTGTTTCGATAGAATTTTACAGCCCAGTTGAGATTCATAGTTAAGAAATCGAAAAGAAAGCTCAATATAAATGACACTTATTTGTTTACGTTTGGAAAGGAAAACTTCAACACTGAAAGTGAAAGACTTCACTTATTATAGGATTTGTCATTACGTATAGTTAAATAACACATTTTCTGTCAGCCGCACAAGAAGAACGTCTAAATAGATACCAAGAAGACAGTAACCGCGGTGAAAAATTCATCCTGAGGAATTTACACAGAACTATTCGATGGAAGTTCACTATAAAGACGATATAGAAACACAAATTTACTGTTTCATTGTGAGCAGTAATAAATTAAATAAGAGATAACTTCTTAAATATTGCACCAAATCTTTAAATTTCGCATTAAAATGGCCATATTACTAATTATATGAAAAACATGTTAAAATAAAAGACTAAATAGTTTCTTCGGTAAAACGTACAGTAATGTTCATCAGGATCATTATGACATAAATATCACTGACTATTTTAACATGCTAGTAATAATCACTATGAATTTGTGGCAAAATTTTAATAATGCTACAATACATCTCGTCTTTCTATTGAAGAAAAGATGCTCTCCCATTTTTTTCTTTTATTTAACTCTTTAATCCCAAGGCGACTGTTTTCAATCTCCATTAAAACCGGGAGTTTTTGGGATGAAAATTCATGAATTGGACTCTCCCAACCTGGGTGGTCATTTACCCGACCACCACACACCTTTCCATAAACTTCCCTTAGGGTGTAGGGAAGAGGGCTGTTCTTGGCAAGGGTAATTGCACTCCCTACCACGCTTATCTAATAATCGATCTCATAATCTCTCATGCCTTCAAAGAAAACCAACCGCCTCAGACCGGTCTTCGTAGGTGTTAAGATGAAATTTTTCGACCGCCGGGACTGTCCCGCTCGTTACGAGAGGGTTAATTCTAAAAATGATAACTTTTTCATTCCTGTTTCTTTCTTGTTGTCCTGTAGAAACTGCAGCCAATATTGACAAAGTACCTGAAAAGAGAAACAAGATTCTACTACAATCCATTTATATAACATTATTTTTTAAAGTTAAAAACATTGCTCAATTGTCATGCATTATAATTTTGTTTGGGATATTCACCTCAGAAGGGTTTCTAATCAATTACTACTAATAATAATTAACAATAAAATTACCTTCCTTAATAATCTACAGTTAGAATAACTTTCTTGTGTCCAGTTGCGTTAATTAAAATACATAAATATAATTTGATATTTTAAATAATATATTACCTAATATGGTTATTAGATAAGCTTTCTTGATTTTATTTATAGAAACCAGTATAAAAAGTTTAATTTTTCTCTGGAAAATCTCTGTATTATAAGTTAATATTAATGAAAATGAGAAGATTCTCCATAAATTTTAAATAAAATTTGTGAAAACATATTACATAAAGATAGAGCAAAAAACAATCAACACGAAAAAATAGAACAAATTTTAAAAACATAAAGATACAGATTTATATTTCGAAATTATAAAAGCAGTTTGTAATAATAAATTATTGAACTATTAATCAGACTGCAGACATTCTTAATTAGTTATTTCATTTAATTGCGTTTCACAACAGGACATTTTTAACTTAGAAAGCTTTATGAAGGTTATATATTCTTAATACACATTTGAAAGCTACTTTGTTAACTATAGGCACAGGAAACAACGATTTTCATACTGTAAAATGCCACCTTACAAATTAACTCCTCAAAATCAAACTAATAAAGAAATGCTAGAATACTTTGTCCTAAGATCTACAATATAGTTTTGAAAGTATTATAACAGATATAATTTATAATATACAGACATATTTCTATAAACATAGAATGTGAATCTAATTTTAACATTATTGAAAAAAGAGTTACAGCTTTGAAAATATTATAACACTTAACAATACATATTTTGTCAGTAATAGTCAAAGGAGTATTAATATCTTTTAAAGATTTTTTTAATCCTAGCTTATATTATTCAGGAATAAAATACATGACTAATAATAAAATTTTTAGGAGAAGTGTGTCTGCAGAATTATTCTATGGACGGGTTTCTGTCTTGTTTATTTACATTAAAAGGCTTTAACTACTTATATCCAGTGTAATGCTACATCAATGGAAGCTTCAAGGCGGATGTTCAGGTTTTTAATTTAAATAAACACAACAGAAAATTCGTACATATGTTGAGCAATTTAATAGTCTACGGGCATTGTATGAAACAAACGAAACTTCATTATTTTATATATGAGTGAAAATAAATTGTAAAAATTTTTATTAATGTAAATCTTCTTTGATCCAATTGTGGAAACACGCATTTAAATTAATTTGTTCTTATAAAGAGGGTCATCGTACATCGTGAACAACAAAGTTTTGTCTCCATTTAAAAAGGCGGAAATCATATTTGCTTATCATACTCCGGAGTCCAACTTCTGGTGCTCTTTCCTTGAGCATAGACATGTGAAAAAAAGTTTTACCACAATTTTAAAGCAGGAAATTACTATTTATAATTTCACTTTTTGAACTCTACAACTTGAGTTTTCTTCCTGCAATTTCTTTTATTTAAAGTCTGAATTTTTATATTCCGGCTGGTGAAACCAAATGGAGAAATATGAACTTATAATAGATTTAAGGCTGTACTTGCGGCAATTAAGTGATTAATTAAGTAATTCGGGGTAAGTCTCCATTAAACATCGCTAAAAAGCAAATGCACATTTTATTAACTTCGTTTGCACGAAATCTATTACATGCGTCTTACTCACGAAAGTAAAAGTTGATGTGTGGATTTATTACTTTCTTTACCATGATGCATGTGAAAATTATTTGGACGTTAGGGTTTAAAGAAGTATAAGCTTGAGAAATGCCGATATAAAGTTTTTGCTTTTCTCCGTGTGCTGGTTTGGGCTCCATCGCGACGGCAATATGTCACTTTTCATAGCATACTTTTGAGTTTTATTTCGCTGTGTGAAGTTATATATATAAATGAACAAATAATACAAATGAAGAGGTTACATGCAGAGTTAACTACATAATTTTTAGTATTTAATTATTACTTGTGTTTTTCGACCTTATTAACCAATTTTGCCAAAAAAATCCCTTCAAACATGTTATTTGAGATGCAAATGAATTGTTCCTTTAAGAATCCAATGCGATAGATTTTTTATACGATACGATAGTACAAAATGTGTTCTGAAAGTATACGAGAAATTCAATGGAGAGAATAGTCTTACTATTTCGTAACATAAAATGAACAATTTAACAATCATGTTTTTAGAAACTATACGCCAGATGTTTAGAAGAAGGCTACACGCCAATTGTCATCCATTCATATATTTGCGTTTTTCAGTTACTGTGCTCACATGCACTTTAATAGTTTAGCTTAGTTAAGTTACAGTTACATCTCGTTTTGAAGATGAGGAGTAAACTGTCATCCCATTTTCAACGGGAGATCATTTCATCTTCGATGTCAGAATTAACATGCTCCAGACAGACATACACGACGTTTCTTCAGTGGAACCAGTTTTTGAAACTTGGAAGTATCGGTCCCGAAGGCGAGACCTTCCCATCAGGCCACTACGGCCGGCATGCACTCAGACGGAGATTTCCCTTGGAAGGATTTCATCCAACATTTTTGAGAAATCTATAACTATAAATCAGATTTCACCCGTCTATCTCATTGTGTTTTTGAAGAACGAGAGTCGCATCAAGAAAGGCAGATAGATATAATTATATAACTACAAAATTATATTTTTCAGATATGTTTTTTGTGTTTTGGGGACTAGAGGACAGATTTTTCCACCTAGAGCAAATAAATTTGACACAAATTTACTTTTGAGAGCGAAAATGCACAACTGCAATATCTGAATTCCTCTGAAGTTCAGTCTATGCTTCCTGCATCGAATTTCCACTGCTGAGTATGAATTTCTGTATTACAGAAACAAATTTTTAAATCTTGAATTACCGAATAGTTAATTTCGAGTACAATTTAAATTTTGTATTAATTTATAAGTACACAAGAGTATTCAGGAGATCACAAGAGTATGCGGTACATGTCGCAAAAGAGCAGTAAAAAATCATTTAATAAAAATACTCGTATTTCTTCTAATATTGATTTTTATACGTTTCTTCTCTAAAAATTAGTCACTTTTGCCAGAGATAAGTTCCGCTGTTACGGGTGCAGACGTCAGGAGTCGCCACAAAGAGACCAAAACTTGATTTGAAATTTTATTGATATTCTGCCATTCCCATCGACACAAATAATAAAGAAGATTTTTTTAGCATATTTTTAAGGATAGCAAAAGAGAAAAATAGAGACTGAAAGTAATTTTAAGTGTCTTCCTTCAGACTGGAAAATGCCTAAGCTGCAAGAGGAAGCGAATGTTGAGCTACGAGATAATTGTCTTACTGAAATACCTGTCGCGAAACATAATTCAATGCGTTTCGTCGTTAAATTTAAATTTATTCGTGATATACAATTTTATATTTTCAGTTTATTCCTGCCTTTTAAATTTTATTTGCCGTCAAAAAATGTCAAAATATTATTGGGATTAGTTTGAACAAGACCTTTAAATATATATATACATATATATCACAGCAATAACATTTTATTCACTACGCTATATTTTAAGTGAAATATTTTGAAAAAAATACAGCGTAATACTTTCTATAAGTATTTTTACAATATACGCTGTCCATGAATTGGACATTAATTTTATTAATCTGATCAGAGAAATGTTCGCTTCGCATTTCAAGTTTTTATATTTCATCCATATTAAATCAGTAAATTAATTTGTTTTAACCAGCCCGGATATAAAAATCCAAGCTATAAATAAAGTCTAATAGGACGTTATCGGAGGAATTGATGTGTCACGATTTTTAAAACTTAAATACAAATTATTCATATTAAAATAGGGGTAAAAACTTTATAAATAAGATTGAATAACTGATCTTAATCTTTATAATCTGAGATGTCTCATTCTTATTCGAAATCATTTGCAAGTTGCGTTATCAGAAATTTTGCATTTAGGTTAATCTTTTAACTCTGGCCAGCAAATATCAAGAGTAAGAAGTTCTGAGCAACAAAGGCGGCTTGCCACGTTCTTACCATGTGAATTCCGCAAGTTCGATCCTCTACGACGTTTCCGCCTTCTATACTCACTGTCTATTTTTGGAAAATTTATTGAATTTAATTCTTGTTATTTTCAACAAGATAACAGCAGGCACACTATCTGTAAATCTTATTTTGAGAAAGTTGTTAATTGAAAAAAACATTATGTAGAAACCACAATGAGTTGACAAGAGAGAGACTGAACTGTGTCCCACATCCGTCCGCCTTTCAACATTACAGTTAAGTATATATGGGACAAGCATCCTTTCGTAAATAGATGGATATAAAATTCATAAGGCACAAATTGCAACCGTTGATGCAGTCAAGCCTGACGAATCAAACCTAAAGCAATATCTAGCCACCACGTTTCAAACGCTCGAAATTGTTTTTTCTTTCATTTTTTATTTGTTTTCGTTACCATTAAAAACATAAATGCCTTCTTTATTTTATTTTGGAATAAGTTTACTCTCTAATTTCTTAATGCACAATAATTTCACTGCATGATCTAACCACAGTCACTACGAAGCTTAAATCCTCTCAAGATGATGATGGCCCCAGTGGAATCAATTGTAAATTTTGCTTGGCTGTGTATTAGACGAGGCCGTATTCTATAGGTATAAAATATTTTAACGATTATTCTTGTCTTGAATCTTTCATAGTCTTTGAATTTTCATATGAAAACGCAATTTGATCAATTGTTACCGTCAAATGTGTTTAATATGTGGATCCAGATACTAAGCTCCAATAAAGAATTATTATAAGAATTTCAACATTTTAAAATATTTAAACGGTTTATTCAAGAATATACTGGATTTTTTTATAATCACTTGGTAACTTCTCAGTAACTTTGACAGAAACTAAATGTGTTCATTTTAACTGTTCATCCTTTCTCTTAAATCGTAAGTTGAATACAAATTAAGCAGTTGCAATCTGATTCCCAATTCTTATAAACGAATCAGGAAACTGTTTATTTAAGCAATGAAACTAAATCCTGATGAATTCGTATACTTTTCCGTTCAACTACTTCCTCTCTCGTATTGTTTAAATTAGTTAAATAAAAGTTCTACTGTTTAGTTACACATCTCTGCTGACTTAATGAAACAGGTACTATATATCACCATCAGCTATTAACGCCTCTGAAAATTGGAAAGTTCCATTGTTGCTAGCGCCGGGTTGCAAAAAAGGCAGTGTACTCAATACTTTAGACAAATGTCACTTTTTTCAGAAACGTTTTGATTTTCCGTCATTAGCAGATGGTTGAAACGGGTATTTCTATTTACTTTTCTTTTTCTGCTTTTGAGTTTTTATACATTAATAGTAATTTTTCCCGCTCTCCGTAATACGAGAATCATATATTTTTTATGTGTGTGTGTTAGTGCAATAAAGTTTGTTTTACTAGAATAACGTTCTACTATACCGTGCACTTAGTAGCAGTAATAATTTAGTTTCAGAATCCCGGTATGAATCTTCTCAATTTATCGATTAACTGATTTTCCTACATTCTGAATACTGATTTTGTAAACTGAAACAGAACATTTTAATATACATTAAAGGGTATTAGATATCTCTAAATACTTTAAAAAGTAATATTTAGAGAAGAATATATAAAAATTGGCATTTTTGACTCATTTACATGTGGATGAAACTTTATTTATGTTCAATGATGATAAGTGCAGATATTTGATTAGAGAATTAAACGTATACTATTTCAGGATTTTTAAAATCTGTGTAAAAAATACAGCGGGTGTGTTTAATTAAATTGGAGTTATTCAGAGTTTTCTACAATTCGATCTTACAATCCAATTAGAGAGGAAACTGTTTAAAGAAACTAAAGAGGTTAACCAATCGGTATTTCATTTTTTCAACATGGGTTGTTTTTTAAATAAGTCACCGGATAGTACATCTAACGACTAACAACTTGAGCGCATGAAAAAGGGCGAATGGCAGTTAGTACACTACACTAATGAAAATAGTTTACTGCTGTGAATAAAAGGTAATTGGGTTTCATCGCAAGTCTAGAGAATTTCCCCATCTGTCGTTGGCTTCAACTAGTGGTAGACTAGTCAAACACTCCTCCGCATTTCAATTGCAAAAATTTCACTTAAATCCTAATTAAAATAGTAATTCCACATATATAAGAAACCTATAGTAGAAGAATTATTGATATAGGACGCATAGACATGAAACTAGTTGCGATGCAGTATTACAATACTGTTGTCTTGATGCATACTATAATTGTTTGCGATAACGGGACGTTTGTCATGATACGAAGGATTTTATTCTACAGAATCTGGATCTTCTTGCCATGTGTTGTAGCAAAGATGCTCCAAATTTAGGCGGCGCTGCTTATAGGATAAATCGTATGACTTTCTTATTGATAATAGCTTTATTGTTGAGCGAAAGAAGGGCATGCCTTCGATTTCGGGGGTAGATCAAATGCCTTTTGTTCTAAAATTTATTTCACCTGTCTTTAACATGACTTCGGTAATTCAGTTTGCTGTCAAGGTATTGTCAGAGGAAACTAACCTCACTTTTCTATTGACGTCCTCACTTTTCCAATAAAAAAATGAGACACTTCTAATCGTCTTAGTGGAATGACTTTGGCGAAACATAACTGCATATGTTTCGTCGTTGTTGATCGACCTCCAATTATGTATATACAACAGTCCTCGAACTCACTGAGAAAAATTTGGAGTGTACAACATGCGACGCAGTTGGTTGAGGTGTCATGGACCAGGCCAGCGATGTTGTCTGCGAAAAGGTAACTCATAGACGAGTAATTCAAGTAGAAATATGCATTTAACATACAGTACAGTAGAAGGCTTAGAGAACATAAATTCTTATAAGGTTTAAAAATTGCATGCTATTCAAATACGATGAAAACTTATATTAAGATATAAAAATACAATCAAAACAAATAAAAATAAAATTTTACAATAAACTTGACTAATTGAAAAGTTACAGAAAAATATGCATTAAAATAAATTAAAAAGTTAAATATCAAGAAATACACTACTTCAACTATACAGTGATAACTTTACTTTACCCGTTCACTGTCAGGTTTAGTTCGGACCCACGCTTACAGAAAAAGTAAAAGAAATGATATTGAATTTGATCGGAAAAGATTCAAATTTTTCAACTGGATGGTAGAAAAAGTTCAAAATGTGACATGAAATTTCACGTCTAGTATAAAAGTAGGAAATCTACAGTGCCAGCTAAAAATCTTGACAAAAGGTTCAAAATTTTACCAAGCAAAATGTATGAAATTCAGTTTAAGACAGTTACAATGTTGATGAATGTAGCCTTTATTTTTATCCCATGCCTGCAAGAACTCTCTAATTTAAAAGCTACAGTTGCTATGGTGGGAAAGAACTCTAAAGATAGCCCTACTCTTTCATTTGCGCCAACGCTGAAGGAAGTGATAAAATGACCTCTCTAACCATAGGGTTGCCAAGATTTTTGAAAGACATTAGAACATTGTCAATAAGTTATGAAGTAAATTAAAAGCAGGATTTTCCTTCTAACATTTTTCTGGGTGGTACCAAAAAGTTGTTTGGTATATGAAAAATAAGAAACTAAAATTTTGACTTTTATGAAGCAATGTCCTTCTCAACCGCAAGAAAATGTGTTTTTAAAAAATCCCAATACGGTTTTCATTGCACTAAAATTTAACACGAAACTGTACTTTTTAGACTTGGGAATTCTAAAAAACTTAAAAGTGCACGACCAAAAACTTTTACTTCAACGCGCACTTAAAAGCATCACAAAAGTAAATACCCACGGAATGGTAAATGTACATTCGCCATAAATATTAACTCCATGGCATGGAATCGAGTCAGATCTGAAAAAATAAGAAATTGTTTCATTAAAGGTGAGTTTCCAGATACAAAACTAGATAAATGTGATATCAGCAATGAAAATGATGCTGACGAAAGGGATGATGAATTGTGATCATGGACCAAGAAGACTGGAATCACCTAATATTAGAGACAATTTTTAGGCGTACGAGAACCGCGATACGATATAATCACATTGGAATTATTCACAATTGATATGAAGAAGAATGTAAAGACGTTATTCTCCCTTCCTTTAAAAACGCCATGGAACTTCATTGAAAATGTTCGAATTTATTCAGTTTGTCAAAACATTACTTTGTGTGCGTGAAAAACAATCAAGGAATTTAATTCATTTAATAATTCCGTACATAATACTCATAGACAATCAACGGATCAAACGGTGATTAATTTTTTTTAAAAATTAAATACTTGCTTGCATGAACATAAAAAGAAATGATTACGTAATAATCAAGATATGTAGAAAAAAATAAGATTTTTTCTCAATTTTATGATAAATTTTCAATTTTAATTAATTGTTCCCAATACTATGTATTAATATACCAGTACATTAAAAAAAACTGTAAAATTACTTTTACATGAGTTAGCCTTAGTATAATTAAATTTGAAAAAACGAAAATCGTTTACTAATTTTTCGATTATACGTCTTTTTATTTATATTTCGCTTTACGTCAGTCCCTTAAAAGGCGTATAAACGGAATGTATAATTTCAAAGCAATAATTGCGGAAAGAGTCATACGAGGTGGCGGAAAGGATATGTCACAGTGCAACAAGGGTCAAATTATTGTCCTTTATCAAGGGAAGAAGTTCTTTAAGAAGACCGCTGAAATCACGTGCAATGGTTTGTGCACTGTCCAACGTATTATGAAATCCGGCAAAGTTGTGAACGAACCATCATCATCCTCGCAGAAAAACTGTGATCGAAAAACGATTTTAAGCAATCGTGACCAAAAATCATTGAAACGATTAGTAAAATCTAATCGTCAAAAATCGAACTTAGAAATTAAAAAGAGCTTTGATAAGGGAAGTAAAACTATTTACACCCGTACGATGAGACGAGAACTCAAAGGAATGGGGTTAAAGAATTGTAGTGAAGCAAGAAAGTATTTAGTTACTGCGACTGAACCGAGAAAAGAGACTGAAATTTACAAAAGAACATAGAGGTAGGACCTTTGTGTAATAGCAATAAACCATGCGGTCAGATGAGTCCATATTTACTCTCTTCCCACATGAGGATTGGATTAGGGTTCTTCTATTTTAAAGATTGCTTATGATTATTTTTGAAATGATGCAAAAGTGATAATAAACTCTTTCATCTCACGCGAAATTCTTACCACCGAAAGCTAACTAATATTCCTGATTTTCCTTTTTTCAAACTGCTATCAATAATTTTATGAATTCAAACAAATTTAATATCCTTTACGAAGTAATGTACTTTTGTAGAAATTACCGAATGGTCTTATTTAGGTCTGTAATCAATTGCTTCTTCAAAGTTAACCCTTTAATACTTTCATTTCCTTTTCTATCTAATAAGATGATCCCTTCTGTTTTGGAAAAGGCAGTTGTTTTCACTCATATAAGAAGACATAGAATATTTGAGACACTTATGGATTTTACCTTATTTTTGTGCCAAATTATAAAGCTAAGTAACAATTAAACTTTAATTTTTGAACCTAAAAATGTGATAATTCATCGCAAATACAACGTAAGGGCACGTCTATTAAGGGGTTACAGGGAAAGAGGGAATACTAATCATGACTTTTAAAACGTTATAAGTTTTTGCATGAAGAGACTTGATTTTTTGACACTCAATTTACGAAAAATTTAAGAAGAAATTTGTTAATTTATTATTGTGGCAAATGTTTATCAACCCTTCATTTGCTCCTTTCTGTAATTTCGACTCATTGAATAGTATCCCTCAATATCTTAAATTAAAGAATTCTTTTCTTTCCTTTTTTTCGATTTTCTAATATCCGGGCATAAATGTTGGTGCTAAATGCATGTGTTATAGGAAAAGCAAGTATACAGTGTGTCACGGAGCTCCACGTACAAACCTGTATAGGAAATAAAGAAAATATGTAGGATTCATAATCGTACAGGAAAGCATGATCAGAAATGGATAGGTGACGCTATTCAGGACTTTCAGTATCTTTGCACGCGAGTTCTCCATTGTAGACGTCGACTGACTGCGGTCAATATGAATCTTTTGACGAACGCCCTGTTGAGAAATACTTTCTTCGTGCACGGCCGACCTATCGGAAATGGACGTGGTGCTACACGGTAGTTTAAAAAAGATTTTCCAACGGAACATGTACTAAATCACCAAATGTTGGCTCATTTGCATAAGAACCCAACTGAACATGGATCTCCACAGTGCCGATGCTGTGGCTTTCTCAATCTACACCAAGAACCGTTTTCAAACAGGATGATGTGGACCGAAAACCAGGCGCAAGTAAACGGGCGCCTACCGCTGCATCAGGATCATCTCGAACAATTTTATGGCTCGTTATGCAGAGGCAGAGTTTGAATTCGTTTAATCTTGAAAGAGTCCAATTACTGCAGTAGGAAGATCATCAACGGAGTTTCGAGTTTGAACATTGGTTTTCTCAAGAAAGTGCGGCCGACCTGCTGTTTCCGGGTTTTGTTTTGCTCAGTTATGAGCCCTATTGTGAGAATTTCGGGGTTTATTTCAAAATTCCTAAATAAAAGCCATCATGAAATTTGATAGAACATCTAATTTAAACCAATTAGCTGAAAATAAGAAAAAGTGTTTTTGTTATTTTTCTATCCACCATCCCCCCGACTTCTATGTTTTAATGCCTTTCGACGCAACCCTCGCTGCTGAGCGGCAGCAAATTACGCTGTCAAATACTGCTCGTTTCAAAAACCCGAGAGTAGCACTTTACGATTTTAATACGTAAAGAGGTTATAGCCAAAGAGTAAGATGAAAGCTTTCCTGAAATTCTTTGTTAAGTCGTGACTTCCGTCCGATTAGGCATATTTTTTAGTTAGTTTAACAGCAAATCAATAAATGGAAAAATGTTTCTATATTCTGCTAAGTAAAATGTAAACACCTCTCCCTTCATTCTGAAATCCACCCTTGCTTTGATGAAATCCACTCCACCTGGCGCATGCGCAAGAGTTGGCTGTGGTTTCCGTATCTCAGAATGATCAGTGTGTTAATAGGCACACTTTTCCTTGTGTTGTTCATCCGGTTAGAGAAACATTTAAGCATGAGTAAAAGTGCCAAACACTGATTCTCATGAACAAGCATTGATCTGCGTCGTCGATTATAATAAAAAAACTGGAAATTACCACTCCTTCTTTTAAAGCAATCCAAAAATGCATCTGTTCTTCAAGGGAGTCAGATGTCGTTTTCGTACCAACGGAAAATGATGATCCATTATCTCTTGTGCTCTGAGATAAGAAGTAAAAATCTATGTATTTTTTTTATTTGCGTACTTTTTAATGGGAAGCGAATTTGACAAATTGTAGAAGATTATGTCTGTAAAAATCATACGAATTTCTGTTGCTAGTAGGATTTTTTAACCCTAAAATCGTATCGGGAAGAGAGCCTCAAAAAACTTCGGCCTTTCTGTATGAAGCAGGAAGGAAATTGCCAATTCCCCTTTATGTTATTTTGAAACGCAAGCAAATATGAGCATTATTTAGGTCATATAAATTTTTTTAAGTAAAATTTTACATTTTCCCCTTTTTCTAGAAACATTTTATTGTTTAGTTTAAATTTTTATATCTAATCACTTTGTTTTAATAACAAACGATAATGATTATATTTTTCAAATTATTATTTACGTATTTAAAGGAAAATGAGAAAACTGAATTTCTTATGACATTAATGGCGAATATTCAAAATTAAAAGCAATGTCTTTATGAGAGTAGAAATAAGTATTTGAAAAAACCCCATAACGGCAACAGTCCGTTGACAGTAAAGCGGGACATACACGAGTAGTCCAATAAGCTTTTTTGGAAAATGGGATGCCAAATGCCTTCGTCAGTGTCAAAACCCGATGAAAATTGGCGTAGACATACGGCGAAGTTCGAATTCCAACGAGGCAGATTTTCGATTCAGCCCGTTCGGTCATAAAGTTGAAATATGATTCCTCGAGGCGGGCGTTAAATCATCTGTTTATGTTTGGGAGCGTTGAGGATGGAAAATATAAGTAGGAGTTGAGGTTAGACTAGAGAAATCATGGCATAGAGGAGAGGGTGCTCTCTCAAGAAACTGGAGATACCCCGTGTGTAGAAGGGAGAGGATGGGTTGGAGTCACTCTGTCGGGAGGGGGATTAGGGGGATCGAAGTGACCGATAGTGCATTTTGGCGCCTTCGTGAATGATCCACATAAATCGATCGACTTGAATCGGCTAAAACAAACCGGACTTTTATCAAGTGGAATGATTGGACTACTCATGAATGCCCAGCTTAAAGTATCATAGGCACGCGTGCAAGTTTAAAAAGCGATGGCAACTGTTAGTCTTTTAAGGTATAACGGTGACATCAATTTGCAAATATTTGCATAATGTCTTCAAATTGTACATTTTAAATAATCGCGACTCCAGCTACAACTGCTCATGGAAATTTCACTTTTTTGAGTGCAAGCAATGTAAACCCATTGAACACGTATATAAGTGATGCCAAAATCAAATTCTCAGGTGAAGTGCAAAATCATGTAATGCTTTCTATTATTGACTTGGCCAAAGTAGAGTACAGCTTGACATTGCAGCGTCGGTAAAAATTGGATTTTGTTTCTATGAATTTATATTCAAGCATAAATCACAATTAGAAGTAGTACTGGAATTAATACAAGAAATAGTTTTTCTATATATTATGATTTTTATAGACTGAAACAATTAACATAAAAATATAACAGATACGGAAAATGCAAAGAAAATAGAATAAATACACCTAAAGTATCTGGTGCGTGAAAAATTCAGCGGCTTCCATGAAATCTTTGACAATAATTCAAAAATTAACTAACATAATGAAAAAATCTACCACAAGACAAAGTAAAATAGAAATAAAGATATTAAAGATTCCGGCAGTTGGATATTATCAAGGATAGCCTGCCCACAGGGATTCTAATATTTAATATTAGGATATTTGTCAATAGATAGAGCAACCTACATTGAAGTCTCAAATTTGATACCCATGTGACCCTAAATATCCCAGAGTGAATGAGAAGTGAAAACTATTATTAAATACTGTAATTTGCCTTTAATACAAAAAAGGAGAAGAAAGAATGAATTAATTTTTGAATTATGACCTATATAATTGTTTTTTTACTGCCAACTTCAGTCTATCCTCATTAAATGATCCTTCAATGGCAGCTATCGATAAAATTAAGAAGATTAAAGCTAAGCGAAAAATTAATCATTCGTCTAGAACTACAAACCATATGGCAAAAGTTTGAGGATTATAGATACACCAAGCTAGTATATAACCGAAATTTCCAAGAACAAAATTAAGCCTAACTGCCAACTACTGAAAAGTTTTTAAAACTAATAATCATATATAGGTTCAAAGCCAAAACAAGTACATAGCAAAGTTTGATCAAGAGTTGAAACTCAGGAATAGAAAAAAAATTGACATGAAAATATCTAAAAAATATTTAACGTGATAGAAATTATAATCTATATATGTGATATATAATTATATACCGCTACTCCTTCACTCTGGTTCCCACTATGTATATATAAAGTTATGTTTATAAAAGCATTACCAGTATTTTAAAACGAAACATTTCCTATATAAAAATTTTTTGATCCGTCAAACTTCATTCTTCCTTTTATATGAGGCCTGAAATGTTAAGTTTGGGCTGGTAAATACAATTATGGCCTAAGACGTTTCATCTTTTCCATAAGAGTGTGTCTGCATTTCCGACGCTTAGTTAAGTGAAAGATGATATTATTGTTTTGAGGGTTACTCTCCGTTATACTTCCCCATCATCTTTCGGACGTATTCACAACAGCGAGTTGATCTTGACTGGCAATTTTGCCTTCTGATTTCTTATTCTCAGTACCAAAACAGTGCCTGTGGCTGTTTATTGACCCACGAAAATCGGCGGATTACATTTTACTCGCAAATTTCTGCGTGTTCAATAAAATGAAAAATCGATCTCGAGCAATATTTCGGATATGAGCATGACTTGTAAAGTAAAAGTTTTTGGGGAAAATCAACCTGGCGGAATATTTTGGTTTTCAACATGAACAGCAATGTAATTTTTTCAAAATTAAGAGCAGTACAGAACTTATTTTGCAGTACAATTTTTTATCAACAAATATAAATGTGTATGTTTGAAAATATGTTTCATCCTATTAACACCGATCTTGGAAGTGGAATTCTCGATTTCGCTAGAGGGATTTAATATTTGTTTTAATAAAATTGCACTCAAATTACGATGCGAATTTCCTTAGAGATTTACATTACTGACAGCCCCAATAGATTATTCCGTTGATAGTGAACTGATGTGTTGAAGAAAGATATATAATAAGATTTAAATTGCTGGTCATTCCACTTTTACTCCAATGTATACAGACCGCTTCTCGCTTAGGTAAATTTAAATGCAGATATTTTTTTAATATATCGTGGAATTTGTAGTAATTCATATTTTATTCGTGATAGAAATCATTAAAAGAGGTACATTTGTTAAATGTGTTTTATCTTCTTTTTGACAAATTTAGAAAAATAGCATGCGTTTTTTCCTATAGTTATGTCTCCAATACTTAGAATTTTGATAAGTACGAGTTAATATTTTATACTTGGTGATGCATCCTGAAATTTGCATTTATATTTAATCAAGCATTTTCCAACATTTCGTATGTTTGTGAATTTCATTTTTAAGCTGCCACTTCCAAACGCGTTGAACGTTCCTTGAGATCATATAAAAGACGTCGATTTAAGATTTTTTTCAATATGGTGCCTTTTTAATAGTTACAATACTTCGGAAACTCAATGGCGAGTTCTTCAGCATTAGAACATTTAAATCATTTTGGTAAAAGTAAACCATATTATTGTAATTTTGTTAATACTGATAGAAGAAGCCATTTTTTGTAATTCTATGAATAATGTTAAATAATTCGTGAAATGAATCACGTAAATTCCTATTGGAAAAACAATTTCTAAAAAGCTAAAAAAACTGCAATGTAGACTTAGATTTTTCTCTTGTAGTTGGATGTCTGCAGGTCACAATACTACTACTATCTACTTACATGAAACGAGATATTTGTCCTCTGGATATGGCTTTTACAACATGAAATTAAAAAGTAACCTAAGAGGATGCGCACCCAGAAAGACTCCGTTTAGCCAAATAATTTTGAACGAGTATTTATAATGTCAATTAGTGATCAATTAAGGATGGGTCTAATTTACAGATTTCGTTGAACCTCAAATATCTCTTGTTGAATATTATTATTTAACCTCTCAGTAATTATTAAGTTACATATTTCTTGACCAAAAAAAGCTAGCTCTATTTTATCCACTGAAATTAAAAGTTATTTTGTAAAAGAATTTCCAAAATTTACAATTTTTATATTGAAAATATTCTATTTTACAATATTTTTATTAATAATTATGCCTTCAGAAAACAGATAATTGTTTTATTGAGCCGAATTAATTATAAATAGCATCTACCTTATAAGAGGTGAAATTAAGTAAAACTAAACTTAATACGACCCCGCGAGTATTATAGGCTAAGAGTACTAAGTGCCTGCTAGGACCCCGAAATGAAGTTTTTTTTTTTTAATTTTTATATCTGGACATATTATTTCCATATAATGTTCAGTGCACAAGAAAATATTAACCAAACAAGACATTAGTGGCAAAATGCTGAAGAAGCTATTAGCGGCGTGAAGTGCATTGATAATAGTTGGGTACTGCTCATGTACCTACCGTACGTACTGTAGGAAGTAATTGCGGGCCCTTCTTTGTTCGTTGTCTTAAGGAAATGCTGAGGAAAAAGGCAGCTAATAACTTTTTAGCACCTCCAGGGCTCTGTGGTCAGTTCCCAACAGTCAGCTTTGTACTTCACGGAGCCAATCGTTTCTCCGGCATTTTGAGGCTTATGACTTGTCCGGTTAAAATCGGAACTGTGCACAGCGCCTAAAAAGATGTAAAAGTCTAGATCAGATAGTATTAAAGATAAACAGATATTCACTTTCTCAGGGTTGAGGCAGAAACTCAATCTTTATAAAGAAGACATTTTCTCAGAAAACTGTCGTATCAATGACTAGGTTGAAGGATGCACTTTTAAGTTCGATAAGTAACTATGTATCGAATCTATATAGATTCATTTTATATTGATTACAACTAAATTGTCTTTTCTAGAATGGAATTTCAGAGTTCGAGTACTTGTGTTAACAATATTTGTTTGCTTGATTTTATTTTCATTGTACATGAAATGCATTCTTTTTTTCTGTGTATCCTCGCCACTTTAAGCAGCTTATCTGTATTTTGTTTGCGATCTTTAATAAAAGTGACGTTTTCATACCCATTCAACCGTTCAATAATCATAATGGTTATAGGCACGGGGGTATGAGGGTGGTGTTCTATGTCTGAAGTTGTATTTGCAGGTAGAGTAAGTCAAACGTTATTTAACACAACTAGACTAGTATTTTACTAGTGTTCGATTTATATTTCTTCCACAGGACACATTTAAAAGGTACCGCAACGAGACCCTGATAATCAGGGGCAGGATAGGCAAGTGCTCAGGAATCCGGTAGCTTTGTGCAGCCACCAAATATTTTTAATGGGGGGGGCATTTTCAGTGTAATTTAATATTCTGTCACTTGACTTTCAAGTATACTCTAATTTGTTAAAAAATAATATCAAGTGTAGTTCTAATCCCAGAACAATTTTCTAAAGTTTTTAATAGAATTTTTTCATGATTTCAAATTTGGTTACAGATCATTGTGGTCCTTTTTTCAGTTCGCTGATTCACGCAATACTTAACGGCCCTAGCAATCTTTGAGTTAAAGTTTTTAGATTGTGCTAATTTTTTTAATTTATAACCATTTTGTTTAAAATTGTTCTTAAATTTAATTTTATTTTATTTATAATTCAATGTTTTGTATTTCCTGTTTGCTCCTGTCTTTAAAATTTTAATTGCCGTCAACAAAATGTTATTAAATTACTGGAATACGTTTGAAATGCGATTCTTAAAATATATATCTCAGCAATAACATTTTATTTACTAACTATATTTTAAGTGAAATATTAAAAACTGAAGTTTCAGCGTAATTTCTCATATTTGTACATTTGCAATAACCACTGCCCTTAAATCGGACATTAATAATATTAATCCAATAATAGAAATGTTAGCTTCACTTTTGCGACATTCAAATTTTGATTATTCATCGATAGCATATGACAGAAGGAATTTGTTTAAACCAGCCCGGATAAAAAAAATCGGATCTATAAATAAACTACATCGAAGCTCAAGAAAATGTTCAAGTATAGAAATTTTAAAAATATAAATAGAAAATATTTATATTAAAAAAGTGGTAAAAATTTCTGAAACGCGACTGAATATTTGTTCTGAATCAGTAAAATTTGAAATGCATCAAATTTATTTAAAATCATTTTCTAGTTGTGTTAAATTTTATTCAGTATTCAGGTTAATCTGTTTATTGTAGCTAACAAATATCAGGAGTAACAATTTCTGAACAGCCAAAGCGGCTTGCCACGTTCTTACCATGTGAATTCCCCTACTTAGACGACTTTTCTGTCTTCTCTACTCACTGTTTCGTTTCTGAATTGTTGTAAATTATGTTGTGAGAAAGGTATTCATTAAAAAAAATGACTGGAGGCTGTCTTTTTCAAACAGTCGCTGATGTTAAAGGCGTAGGACTATTTTACTTGCGTGACTCATTTGTTTCTCGAAGTTTCTCGGTTACTCTTTGTTGGATGGAACGATGTTCCATTAAAAAGTAATGCAGCTTCTGAGGTTTGAAAAAAGGCAAAAATTCTTAATAGATTCATGATTTCGCATTTAAACTCTTATATTTTACATGTTTTTTTTAATTTTGCAAAACTTTTGCTTCAGGTCCTAGCCAATAGATGAATGATTATATATACTAAAGCATTTTCCATTCTGTTCATTTATTTCTGAACGAGAGTGTTTCAAAAAAGATCAAATTTAGTGCAAAACAATTCTAAGCATTTTCAAATATTTAAAAAAATATATTTAATTTCTCTAATTTTTTTCCATGATTTATTAAGTTTTAACATAAATGTCATAGAAGAATATAAAAATATTGCTTCAAATATGATTATGGATAATAAAGACCTCCGAACGTAGTCGATACCTTAAATATTTGGAAGAAAGGGGACACCCGGAAGAATTTTCTTTATGTGGAAGTTAAAGTAGAATTGTGGTTTCCTTAAAAAGAATTCAATTAAAGAAGGTTAAAAAGTTTAATCATTACGTGCATATGTGAACGCGATATCCAAGAGGGCAATAAGGTAGATACGTGAATTTTGGTGGTTGATCTTGGCACCAAAATCTTAGAAATGTATCGAATGTCTGCTCTAATCGGCCAAAAGAATTTGTCAAAATGCGTACTCGATTATTTTCACTGTACGATGCCGATGTGCTATGGGTTAACGGAGTTCTTGAACTCAAGGCCCTTCACCTCCGGATATTGCTATTAATGGGGAGTAAATGGCATTACAAATTCAATTGACTGACAAAAACTTGAAAGTGCCATATAAATTTGCTAAATCATAATAATTACTGCAGGAAAATATATGGAAAATAAAGAAAATAATTCACTCTCTGACGAAGCAAGCACAAAACTTCCAATTCGTGTAAGTATACGAGAATGTCGAGGGGAGAATATCCCACTGGTTATGAATGTAGGTCCGTATGAAAAATTGGACCAAATCCACCAAAGGGCTGAGTGTCTATAGGTCTGTATAATCGCAAACTTCTGAACACAATAGCTCTTTAAGATAATGACTTATATATATGAAATTTGGTATGTAGCCTTCTAACTTTAAATTTAGATTTGTGTCCAATTTTCGTTTCAATCTGTTAAAAATAATTCTTTGAATTGCATGTTTGGTTCAAAATACACAGAGCGATTGCGTGTTAGCGAGCGTTTCGCTTATTTTATTCAAGTTTGTATGGTTGGCTTTTGGCCTTGGTGGTCTACGAAGGAAATTGTAGCGATCGGCAAACACGCTCTCGGAAATTATGGCAACCCCCTGAAACCAAACTTCGTTCTGACATTCTTCATATGGACACCTCTGATTAACAAGAGGTATGGTGAAATCTTGTGTAATATCTATAATAATTTGTTTTGGCAAAATATAAAATTTATGAATTCCCAAACATTTAATATGTTTCATTGTAAATCACCATCCATAATTTTTTTTCTCAAAATAACCAGGCATTGGGTAAATACCCTAAAAATATTTACCTACCCACTGGGTGTTTACCCACTCCACGTTACTGGTCGTATGCGAGAATGTTTCGAGGAGGCCACCCCCGCTATTTAATTCGTGTTTTCGAATTCGTTTGAATATGAGTGAGGTACTTTTTTTCAGTTATTTTTTAAAATTACATTTGAAATTAAGGTTTTTATACGCGAGATACTAAAACCAACTTTCTTAAAGATAGCCTGTTATTAAATATTTTGCTTTGTCAGTTTGAAATTATATTTTTTACTCAAGAACTGCATATATAGATATTAAATTAAAATCAATAAGAAACATCTCAGTTTGAAAATTTCGGAGGGGAAATGGGGGGCCCCTGATCTTGCATAGCCTAAGGGTCCTAATAGATCTTTACACTTTGTGTTGACATATACAAATTAGATGCAAGATCTAAAGAGGAGAAAAACCGTAACTGTGCTCTCCCTTAACAATGCATATACCACATGAGAAAAAGTGAACGTATTCCGCAGACATCTATTAATAAGTCCGACTTATCAAAAGTGGTAACGATGTAAAATAGTTGAATTTAAACATTGATTTTGGGTAATTTGAGGAAAACGTAGATTTACGTTCCCGCCTCCAAAGTGTTAATCCAGTCTGATGATGGTGATAACATTAAGGGACGAAAGAACTTGACTAAACAAATAAATTCCATTACACAATGCGAGCCGCCAGAGGGCACTTTCCGAGATTATCCACGATCGCTTAATTGGTTCTTATCTTTTACCAGCTGGGAAGATGGACAGGAATAACTCATAACTGTTGAGACGATATTAACTAAAATTCAGTCCGTACATTACAGTCAGTGGCCCAGCGATCGGTGGGCATGGGGGTATAAATGCCCCGTTTGCCATACTTAGGGACGCCATGGAATCAAAAAAATTAAGTGAGTGCGTTTATTTGAGTTTTTGAAGCAAAGTCTGATGAGAGGGTGTAAAAATAATACCATTATTTTACTGAAGCCATTTTTCTAATTCACACACAAATCATGTTTACTTTAAGGGCGTAAACCATGTCACGAATCGGCGGGAAGAAATCAATATAAGTACTGCAATACAATATTAAAATCTCAATATAAATACAATGAAATTTAAACAACAAGTATAATTTATAATTACACATATACATGATAAATAAATAAAAAAACGCATAATAAACATTTATAAGATCAAGCAAAAAATGAAAAATAAATAAAATGTTAAAAATCAAGAGAAGAAAAGAACAAAATAAAATTATAAGGAGTACATTCTCGTGCAACAGGGCAATAAACAAAATGTTCACTAATAGAACGGAATCTGATATACAATTTAGAAAAGAGCAAGAGAAATATATCTAAAATACAATTTCGAAAAAGAAAAAAAGTAAAACCAAAGTAAACGGTACATCACTCGCCAAGCTGGCGCCAAATCATGGAAAACTCGCCAAACGTCCGCCAAGTTACGAAATTTACCACGTTACCATCGGCCATTGGGTTACCACGTCTAGCAATTTATCGTGAAAAAATTTGGCGCCGTACCGTACACTTTGGCTTGGCCATGAAAAATAACGATGAAAAAACCGCTTTCTTAAACACAATTTAGATAAGCAAAGTGTCATCTAAATACAACCATAGAGGTATCATTCATATGGGCGCCATTTATACTTGCTAAGTCAATGATGAGGACTAAAGTAAAAAAAAATATTATTATTATATTATATATGTAATAATAATATTTTTTTATTATTATTCCCCTGGCACCATTTACCCTCGCCACGCCACTGGCCGTGATGACAAAACGTTAACGTCTCATTTTAAAACCAAATAGGATCAAAGAACGAAAAACTATTATGCTTTGGTATAAATCTATCGAAAATCGGACCTAAAAAATTTATTATGAATAATTAGGTCCCGTCCAAGAGGGTTGCAATGGGTACGACTGCAGAATGATCTGCGCAGTTGACTGATTTTGCAAAATGGAAATTGGTCGCATTGATTTATTTGACGAAATCAAAATTTCTTGACGTGTTTTGCTTTCCAAGACATTATATTTATTCCGAAATAGTTTATTTAAATTATGATGCTGTTTTCGACGAATTTGTTGTAAGTCTTATAAAAAAAATGAAACTGAAATCACACGTTGTAAACTCATTTTAGTAACTCACTTACTAAAATGCATTTAGGAAGTAATTAACTTTGTAATTTAAATTTTTAACAATTTTGTGTGTTTGAAATATACACTTTATAAAAATAATTTATTTATTTTTCATTTTCATGAATTACTTCATTCCTTACTATACCAAATTCTGCTATGAAATAGATAGCATGTTACAATAAATTCCATAATCAGCGTCGAGGGAGCGTTCTGAACTTTTCAATAGAAAATACTACAGAAGCTCAAGTTTTGGACGCCTTCCATACTCCTCGTCGAGTGGGGCTGTGTTCTTTTTCAAACTGAAACTGAGGAAGGTGTATTTCTTTTTTGAACCCTGAGTGGGGAACA
Source organism: Araneus ventricosus (assembly GCA_013235015.1). Classification (NCBI taxonomy): domain Eukaryota; kingdom Metazoa; phylum Arthropoda; class Arachnida; order Araneae; family Araneidae; genus Araneus; species Araneus ventricosus. Next base: position 31,572 of record BGPR01011451.1, read on the forward strand.
AGCTGCGCATGCATATAATCAATTCAAATTTCATTTGGATATTTGACTCGACAGAACGTCGAATCGCTTGTTAAAGAAAACGATTGCGAAGGCTATTGATGAGTTTGTATTACATTTTAGAATTTTTATAAGTAATATTTCATATTTTAAAGTGGTAATATCTATTTTTTTGCTAAAATCTCGTCTAGTATTAGGCTGTAGAGCATCATGTATTTAATGCTTAAAGAAACATTTATACTTAGATAAGAATGCGTAAAACAAGCGTTTCTTTTATTGCAATTTTTAAAGTTTTGCCGTTACAAGAAAGGGATAGTGGGGTAAAACCAGGTGCCTTTGATTCTGACGTTATTGGTTCTCCTTTTTAATGCACAGATTGGAAATTAAACTTCCCTAGTCAAGAAGAAAGAATGGTCAAGAAATGGTGTTGCCATTGATAATTTTGGAGTTACTGGAATTATAAATATGAAGACGACCCCTTTTGAACTTTTTAGACATGGAATCTTTTAGTAGACGTTATTTACTGAAATTGGTACATTTTGTTTCAAGATAAAATGATTAGCGGCTGCATAAAAATGGGAGGATCTTTTTTTTCCGCGACTGTACATTTTCTACGAATTAACCATCAGCTGTTGTTGAAATTATTCTAATGATCGCTTTTTCAGTGATTTTCGCCAAATCTGGAGAAGGTGCACTCAAATGGCATGAGAAATTAAGTACCGAGACACAGGACGATGTCATGAATGAATTCACTATATTGTGTAAGTTGTATTTCTTTGTTGTAATCTTTGAGAATTGATCGTCGAATTGAAATTTTAATTATGCATTTAATTTATAAGTTAACTTACGTACTCGGGATATCCAACTTTTATAAAATTCAATATTGCTTTCGAAGATTCAAGTTTAAAAAATATTGATTTGTGGAAAAGCCCTCATCATTTTGTTTCGCTTAGTGAACAACAGAAATTCTGCTCGCTGCAATGCCGACAGCTTTCAAATCTCAATAGAATTCACCTGCAAGTTTTTTATAAACTGCCTATATAGCTGACTAAAATTATGAAAGAAATATCCAGCTACGTTTCGCATATGCTCAGTAATTATTTACTACAAATACTCATATCTTCTCTAATAGTCAAGGTATTAACTTCAAATTTTAGTATAACGCTTTGATATTACGTTGTGATGTATTCTTTAAATTCCGTATGTTTTCGAATTCGTATTTCAATTAACCTTTGAGTTGAATACGGGCATATTATCAGAGGAACTCGAAGATGCTTTGCCCTTTTTTTGCATCATTTGTTGAAAAGACCCTGCTATCTTTCGACCACTCGTAACGTTAATGGTCTATCTGTTCCGTCCTTAGTAAGGAGGTTACTATTTTGTGGTTTGGTGACCTCTGAACGCTAGAAATGGCTGTATATCAAAATTTCATTTGATTTTTTTTCTTTAAAAAGTAACTCACTAATTTTTAGGAGAAAATATTAACTCGAATTTTACGATTTCGAATGAAATATGAGAAAATTATTTTTTCTATTTTAAAGTTCGAAGGTGCACTCGCGGAAAAAAATATCCACCCAAGCATTATTCCACGATTTCTCATTGGATATTAAGAAAAAAGAACCAATCTTCAGGAAATAACGTATACTAAAAGATTCTACAGTTTAAAATGCCATAAGTGGTTATCTAAATATTTAAAATTGCACTAACTTCAAAATGTTCAATAACAATGCCAGTTTCTGATGTCATAAATAAATTTCTCATGAATTAATACCCCAAGAAATAAATTGTGGTTAATATGCCATGAATATATTGGAAGATATTCGACATTTTGTGTTCTAAATTGAAAAGGCTTTTCTATATAAATTCCACATTTATATAGAAAAGTTTTCTGCATTCGTTTAAATGCCAGCAGTAGCATTTTAAATTATTTCTCACTTTAAATGTTATTTTCAAAGTAATGATTTACATTTTACAATCCGTGAAACTTGATGCGTAAAAAAATAAATAATGTAATATTACACCACTTTTAATTAGAAAACTTTAAATTCATATATATATATATATAGAGAGAGAGAGAGAGAGAGAGAGAGAAGGACCCCGTAAATCCGGACGAAATCCGGCATATGGATGTTCGGATTAGCGTAGTTTTTAAAAAATAACGTAAAACAAGTAAATAAACATAATCAGTTTGCAAAAAAGTCAGTGATTTTTTTGCACGGCTATTCCAATTTTTAATTCAAATGCTCTATCTATTAAACGTCTGAGGAGCACACTTAACGGCCTTATTCACCATCCATGGTTAAATCCTGATCAGCGGTTAAAAGGGAATTTACAGGAACAAGCGAATGCTGACCGAAATGATCGGCTGGATGTATCCCCTAACTGGCGAGTTGGCGAGAAACTCGTTTGGCTCGAAGGCTGAGGGTAATTTTAAAAATCGCCAACAACAGAGAAATTGAGATACCATGCCAATATAGCAACCCAATAAAGTATACATTTGGCAATGCATTTCGGTCACCTTTCGCATTATTATAGCAGAACAATCATTTAACCGCTGATCATGGTTTAACCATGGATGGTGAATAAGGCCGTTAGTGTACTTCAAAACTGTACTCTTCAACCCACTGTAATGAAGTGCTGAGTGCCACCAGAGACTCAGAATGAGATATTTTGACGGGGTTTACAGGTGTGACGTCGTCATCATCTTCTGCTGCTGCCGATAATTTCGTCGTCTGTTAAAATTTCATTTCGAGCCAAGCTGTCGTCAGCCTCAGTAGCCCACTGGAGGGCTTCAGTATTGGACGTCGGGTTCCTGTTCTGTAATTGCTTAATGAGTGATCCAAGCTGAATTTCTTCATTTTGAACATTTTATTGAACTTCAGCACCAACAAAATTGGGAAGCAAGATTTTACACGACTTGTTGATCAACAATGAAGACACAGATGTCCAACAGTTATCAAGACTGAACACAACATCTTTTAAATATAAATTTTTCAGTGTTTTCACTAAGTTTTCATCGTACACAGGATCATTGAGAATGTTCGTAAGAAGCAACTTGAGATATCCCAGCTTGATGTTTTGTATAACATTCTGATCCATGGGTTGGATCAAAGCAGTCGTGTTGGGGGTAGAAACATTGCGGAAATGTTCACCGTCATTAGTGCACTGTTCTTCTGCGGAAGGATGGCCAGGACAATTATCCAACAAGAATAAAGCTTGTTATGGTAAATTGATGGATTCCATATGTTGACGAAGTGCTGGAACAAATTCTGTTTTGAACCAATCCAAAAATAATTATCGTGTAACCCAAGCGTTTTCTTGTCCACGATAGCACACAGGGAGCGTGACTGACATGAAGGCTCGGAGTGTTTTTGTCTGTTCCGACAACAAACAAAGAAAGCTTATGTTTGCCAGTCACATTCGCACACGGCATGAATGTAATCTTTGCTTTGATTACTTTCCTTCCAGGTGCCACCTTTTCATTATGATCAGCTAGAGTTTTGTCAGGTTTTGATAACACGCAGTACGTCGATTCTAAATGGTTCAATTGCACTTAAATTGCTAGAAAGCTTTTCCCTGGTTATTTTGAGACGCCTGATTCCATGACGATCTTTAAATCTGTCCAGCCACCCTTTGCTGGCAACAAAACCCTAGTCACTTTTAGTCATTTGTCTGAGAAAAAATAGAGCTTTTTCACAAATCATTTCACCACCTTACGGGTACGTGAAACCGCCGTTGTTGAATGAACCATTAGTAAACGACATTTTCGAGTGCAACGTTATCCGCCGTCATACTTTTACGCACCTTTGAACCATTTTCTGTAGTACTGACAAACTTCATTATGCTGTTCTTATTTTTTTGGATGTCACCAAATGTTGACTTCACGATGCCGAACGTCTTGGAAATCGCATCGTAGCTCTGCCCACTGTTTATAAATTTAATAATTTTCACTTTTTCCTCTAAAGTGAAGGTTTTATGCTTTCGAGGAGCCATCAATCGCTGAACAGTCGGACCGGAACACTGCACTGCGATAACTGAACGGAGGCAAAGCTGAAGCGGAACTGAAGGGAACGTGTGACGCGTCATGTTACATGACTAGCCGAGCAGTTGCCGGGCGACGCCGGCAGTTGACTTCCCTTTTGTGCGGGTTTGCATCATTCTTCATGGACCGTCCGGATAACCGAGGGTTACGGATTAGCCCGTGCCCGGATGTCCGGGTCTCTACTGCATTGGCAGAAATCAGTTCAGATATTGGAACATTGGACCAGTGTCGCTATTGACAAAATTTTAACCTTTTCTCTGATTTTTTTCTTTTTTATTCGATTTTCACTCAGTGTATCGCTTGTACTACATGCTAGTGATTTTTTTTCTTTTTGAGCCATACCTCCTGCTTTAGGACCTTCTGGCTCTAATTATAAGGACCCAGTGGCGTAGCGACCGGGGGGGCAAGGGAGATATAGATGCCCCACGAGCCATGGAATCAAAACATTACTGCGTTTATACCATTCTCTAAAGCAAAGTATGATGAGGGTGCGTAAAGATACAACATGCTCTAAATGGTATTTATGACTGAGGTAAAGAATGCTAAGCCATTGATGACGAGTGGAGTAAAAAGAATTCGTATTATTCCCCGGGTTACTCTGGTTACTTACAAAACGTTGACCCTAGAGCCACCTACCCTGTCTTTGCCACTGTAAGAGTCCGGTAGAAAACGTTTGCATATTTTTATAAAGCGCTATTTTGTTTTCTTTCAGATTTCGTGAACAGTGTTTTGTCATGGAAAGCCTGGATCCCCTTCAGTCTTGTCACCTACTGCGCTTACCTCGTGCACCCACTGGTGCAGATGGTGTACTACACCTCCGTGAAGAGACTCCTCGAATACTCGCTCAGAACATGGGTTGGCACATCTTTTTAATAATAATGATATGCTGGAATTTCCAAGATTATTATCTTCAGTTTACGTCTTCAATATCTATATAACTACAGTAATACTTCGATTAACTGTCACAGTACGGATCAGGTCTATGACGGATAACCAAATAAACAGATAACAGAAATCTTTTTATACATATGTACAGTAACATGGTTTCACTGTTGGCGAAAATGAAACCATAATCCTTTAAAAGAGAACGATGCATATATGTTATATTTAGTTTTACAAAATGATCAATATGAACTTCACTATAAGAGTAGACATTTTCAGAAATGTATTGTAATACTCTAAACCTACTTTAATTTTTACTTTTGTAACGATGAAGAATAACAGAAGCTAACGGTTAAGGGGAATACGACTCTTAAACCTCGAAAAATGGGGGAAACTGTCAAATTCAATACAACATATATCTGAAACGATGCAATTCACAAACTCACTTTTTTTCTAGAAAACTATCTGTTCTTTTTCTTATTGTGCACACATTTTCAAACCTTTATATTAGTATGTTTTTCTCTTGAGAGAGTAATAAATATGGGTATAATATTTGGAGAAAAATGATATAGTCACCTTGCGCGCATGCTTGCGAATAAAATATTTATCTAAACACAATATTTTGGGTATCTAAGTAAACCAAACAGTCTGTTTAAGAAACTGAACCTCAATTTATTAACATTTTAAATTGAATTTCTATTTTATATACCAATTTAAAATAAAAATGTTAATTTTTAAAATTTCAACATTCTAACTTCCAAAAAACGTCTTTGGAGAAAATATGTACAAAAATGTGTTTCACTTTGTAGAACATAGCATAATATATATTAGGTAAAAATTTTATGTAAAAATATTCAATAGTTCTTGAGATATCGTGCGCGCAATATCAAAACAACGCATTTTGAGATATAGCGCTTTAAAGTTATGGCCATTTTAAATGTTTACGTTGAATAGCTGATACATTTTCCTTCATAACTTTCATAATTATGATAACTTTCATAATTATGGGATTTTTTTTTTAACGCGGATTGTTTTAAATTGTTCAAAAAAGACAGGGGAATAATATATATAAATTTCATAAAAAAAGAAAATTTTCGAGGTTCAACATTCGTATGTCCCCGTAATCCAAGTTTTACTGTAATCATATTCAAACGTCTTTATATCATCGGTTTAAATGCCCAACGAACTAATACAACAGCTAACGAATGTGCAACGGTAAGAAATACAATATTCAGTAAATCGCATTTGTATCGATGACATTTTTGAAAGATATCGTAACACCATTAAAAAAAGCAAATTTGGGTGGCTTTTATTTCATTCGTTGTTTATGCTCTTCGTTATTATGATTTACGATTACATTTTTCGTTCTTATACTAAAATGTAGATGGCAGCAGAGATCTCATTCTCTGCTGCTAGTTACGTAATGGCTTAAGAATGTCCCAGGCTTGTGATCCTTTTTAAATTGAAAAATCGAAATAAATTTTAATTGGTAGAAATTATACGAAATAATTTAATAATGAAAATAGTCGAAATAATTATTCTATTTCTATTATAGTGGTGTAATAGAAATAATTTTTAATTCGAATAAAATTTTAACTAGCCAAGTAACCATTTTAAGAAGCAAGGTATAAATTAATAAAAGATAGAAATTTCCAGTTGTCTTTAAGAAAATGGAAATGACCTAGAGAGGTTCTGATATTTAATTGAAAGCTTTCAAAGAATATTACCTAACAGAAAATTGAGTTTCTCAATTTTTACATTTCTTTAATTTGTCCTTTTTTGATAAATTTAAAAAATATTCATTTGAAAGAGAAATATTCCGTTTCTTCTTTCACTAGTTAAAATTGTGCTAATCATAAAAGGCACAAAGAAAGGCTACTTTATAAATTACAAAATAACTTACTCTGTCAGAAGTATTAAATAAAATTATTTATAAACTTCATAAGCAAAGCAGAAAACTTGTTACTTTAATCAACCAGATAATATATATATCTTTTAAATTTTCAGATATTTCACTGCCTCGGATTTCTCATCGTTTCTTATATCGTTACTATGGTGGTTTCTTTGCTGTTCGAATCGCCAATACTAAGGCTGGAAAAGCTAATCAGGAAAAAACTTTCATCTTGAAGAATTTGTTCGTTTCGTCATTTAAACAGTGTGTGCTTTGATATCTTCTTCTTTGATTTAATTATAACCAATATTTTTATTTGGAAAAAATATAACTTGAAATAATAAGCGATTTTATTCAATATTTTTTATATTAAACATATTTATATATTATATAAATATATTTTTTACTTTTCTAAAAAAATATTTTTTGTATTTTCCCGTCATTTAAACAATGCGTGCTTTAATACTTTGATGTCTCCTTCGTTAATTTAATTATATTTTTCTCAAATAAAAAGACTTCTTATAACTTGAAATAATTCGTAATTTTAATCAATAAAATTTTTATATTAAACATCTTAAAATAACTTTAAAAATTTTATACTACAATAAGAATTTCATATAAATGTATTTTTTATTTTATATATCATTTCTATTTTAAATAAAAATTTTTATCGTATAGCAACGGTCTTATTTTTTTTACGAACCATCAGTAACACTTTATTGAAGAGTTTCTGTCAAGATAATTCACATCGAGAGTAAATTTGTTTCGTTAATAGCAACACTGCTCTCAGGTATTCGAGAATGGTTATTTATACGGCCACCCTACTCATTTGATGAGTGGAGATATAATCTAAGAAAGCTAGTGGTGTAGTCGGAAAATAAGCAGTGCCGGAACGCTCTAAAGTGGGTGAAAAAACTCGCGCTGCTTTAAGGACGTATTCACAATTTTTGGTTATTTATTTCTCGTAAATGGTCTCTGATCAACACTGGAGAGGAACGGCGTTCCGTTGCGTACCAGCTCCATTTACACCTCTGATGGCAACTCAAGTTAACAATACGTATTAACACATGTTACTCGACGACATTACTAGGATATCTGCACGATATTATTCTCATTCAGAATATCGGAGAACATCGCCATTATACTTTGTCCCGTTATAAGCATATGTACGGGCTAATAATATTACAGGTGAACAGATGGTCGCCGAAGGCCGCTAGTGTGTGTTAATTTCATACATCGATAGTTTAACCTAATCCTTTGAAGATTTGGTTTGGTTTAATTGGATTAACGGCACTTTTTCAGCCTTCACGATAGTATCTTTGCACGGACTGCGACCAGATGACGAGGATGACACCAAATGCAGGAAGCCCTCTCCAAACTTCCACACCATACCAGCCAGAGGAGGTTCGACCAGAGATAGATTTAATATTCCCCAGCTCCCTAATATCTTTGGTAGAGTATGGAACGACCCTCCGGTAATGAAACTGAGACCTTGCCATTTGGCCACCGGCAATCTAAAAACTTCGAGACAAGTTAAAATTTGTATCTTCTCTATAATATATTTGATTAGAATGCGAACTATTTTATCACACTTGTCACCGTGAAATCTGGAAGCCAAAGTTTAAGTCAAAGACAAAATAAAAAAAAATTCTTAAAACCATTTGAGTGAAATATATGTGTCACTCATGAATGGATATGTGCAATTTTTAAACAAATAAACTATAATCATTCATATTCGTTTTCATTACATACAAAATCTACAGATTACAGAAACCGCAAGTGTTCTATGGTCCAAATAAAAGAACGCATTTCCAAAAATTTAAGGTGATATTTAATTAGAGAAGACAAAACAGTTAAACATTTAAAAGCGAAAAGATTTCTACCCATTTTTAAAAGCCAATAATTCAACAGGGTAGATTTCTGAGCGGAGAGCCGGCACATTTGTGCTTCAACTTATCACTGTTTAACCCCTTATCTGGTTTGCCCACACGTGCATCGATTTTATAAATTTTAAAGTTATAAACTAAAACAAAGCTATTCACAGATGTTATAATTAGATACAAAAATGACGTAGAATCCATAATCACTTGAACTGTCTTATAGGCTCTCATTTGAATTAAAATGACATCGCATTCACAATATAGAAGGTGTCACAATTAGTGAAGAAAACAAATCAGTTAAGGAATTAAAATCATGTCCTTCCCGAGAAACAGCCGCAATGACGCCTCAAGACGCTACATCATTCAAGATGGATTTCTCTTTGTTTCGCATTATAATCTATGCATCGCAAGATTACATTGCGCCACCAAGTATTGCGCAGTACAAGAAGTATTGCGCAATACAAGAAATCTTAAGCTTACTTGAATTCCTGGATTCTGTACTAAAGAGAATTTTTGCGCACCTAAATGCAATTAATTTCATTAAGTCACCTGCATGAACAATTACGATCTTAAAATTTCCCATTTTTATTTTGGCTCATATCCCGATTTTCGATACTTTGTTTTTACACTCTTTTAATTAACTTAATTTTTTTATGTTTGCAAAGAGTTTTCTTATCCGTTTATCACTCGCTCTCTGATGTGCTTGATTGATTCGGGTGAGTGGAACAAGAGCCAGATTGAGACAAGCTGCGCCAAACTTAAACTCATGCACGGCGGAAATGTCATCATACTTATTAATAATGAAGACAACCACTTTCTCTTCTGCTCTTTTACTGCTTAAATAGATGGCGCTTTACTCTTTTTACTCATCGGGGTAAATTTATTTCTTCTCCATTGCTGTTGTTTTGGGCGGATTTCTGAAAATGGCGTGGCGAGGCAAGGCTGATATTTTTTGTCTTTGAATAATTTTTTTCTTATTTTTTTTCACCTTTATATCTGAAAAATGCTTCTTTTCCATTCCACTTTCGGACTTTTCGGGGTTTTTTTTAAAAAGAAAATTGGGCTTTCTTTGACAAATGACATGCCTTTAAACAGAAAAAAGTCCGTTTTGAAACCCTATTTCTTGTTTCGACCCCTGCAGACATACAAGAAGAGGGTTTCCGCCATTGTATTGTCTTGCTTTCTTTTTTCTGCTTTTATTCTATTCTATACAAAAATTACGATACACCATCTTAATAATTTCAGAATTACTTAATTTCAGTTAATCAATTAACCCTCCAGAAGGCTCACGTTTGCAGGAGATATTTATGTTGTGCATCGAATTTCATGCTTATATCTTTCTTCTATAAATTTAAGAGTAATTTTTTATATAATCTGTGTTTAGCATAAACCTAATAAATACAGATTGCATAAAAAAAAGTTGCATTTATTTCTGTAAAACAAAACTATACAAATATGTAATACGATGAAAGTATCCTTTACCGGTGTTGCCATCTGGTACTGAAATTGAGGAAAATTGGTATAAAGATTCAATATTAACTATGACGTATTATACACAAGGTTTTAATTATTTTCTACAAATTAGATTATCATTATTCATTATTTTAATTGGCATTTATGACTTGAAAAATTTACTTGTAAAGCGAATCTCTTCGAAAATGTCATACACGAGACTTTAACACGAAGAAATAATCATGCAAACTCTTGTATTTAAAATGAACTATAGAACAAAAGCTGAAATTTCAAAGCATTTTTATTTGTAATCGGTCACTTATGCAAACATTGAATTACAATAACACAAAATTAACAATATTGAAGCGCATGCAAGTATAACATACATATAGCGCAGCACTCAAAACAGCTTGTTGCAGAATATATATAAAATATTTAGAAGAAATTAAACGCATGAAATACTTGAATACATATGAATTATCTTTTAGATTGATTTAGTATACAATCCAGTCGCAATAAGAAGAGCGATATATTTCCAATATCCATAGAAGCAGAAAAAGTACCCAAGTAAAGGAAATGCAACATAAATTGGTCTGCTAAATTGCCATTTTCCGGAATACGAAGGACTAAGTTGACGTATATTGAATTAGAGAACTTAAATTTTTATATCGTCGCTTAAAAAAAAGCAACACCACCTATCTCAATTTATTAAATTTCAAAGAGGAGGAAAAAAGGAATTTTTCGAAACCAATAATAGATATTTATGAATTTTTTTCACATCTGATATGAACACGAGACCGTGTGTTCCTACCAGACGTGAAAAAAATTCATAAGTATCCGTTATTGATTGCGAAATTTCAGTTATTTTCTGACTCTTGGAAATTTCAAAAAATTGAGATACTAAGTCGAGTTGCTTTCTACGCAACGATAGTATAGCAATTATTGTTCGCAATGAAAATGAGGAATCTATGGTTTACGTATAATGGTTTAAAAAAATTAGTTGTTATGGAATAAGATTTTAAATTATTTAATTGGATGAATTGCATCGGCTATGTTGTTTCTACGCACAATTTTCTTAAAATTTCATGCAAAAATATTTAACTTATCGCAAATATTTTCCATAAAATTCAACATATTTATAGAACGATGACCTGCTTACTATACAAATTTAATTCAGTGCAAGGTCACTCCTAATTATTTTAATACATATTCTTACGAAAATCGTCCAGTAGGTGTACAGTGAAAGCAATCCATCAAACTGGATAACGGAAAAGGACGCTTTACTCTGTGAATATTCCAGAAACTCGAAGAACAGCTAACAAGAACAACAGAACTTGTAACAATTAGCAACACAAGCAAACAGCAAGTCGTTAAATAACAGAAATAGGACTTTCACCATCTTTCAGCGTCCAACAGCTGACATATTCGCACTGCGAACGAGATTTCAAAGAAAGTTTTCCTCGTTTGATCACCGCCGGGTTTTTTTAGCTTTCCTACAAAATGTGAGGTCGCATGGAATTCGCTAGAAAAATCTCCAGATCTGGTTATGAAGAGAGAGCCACAATTCTTGTATTTTCTAGAACCTCGTTTAGTCGCCAAATTTATCTCCAAGATCGGGGGTTAATATGGCTTGCATACAATAGGAATATTTGTAAATCTCTTTTTAACCATAACATTAACATGGCTCGAAATCTAAAGTACAGATTCGTAACAATATTGTTTGTGCATCGTTACAGGGGTTAATTCAATCGAAAAATAAAATTCAAGATAAAACATAAGTACCCTTTTGGAGAACCTCTCTACATCCTAACCAATCAACATTCTCCCCATTTTTGGCATATTTACAAAACAAAGCACTTTTTTCATAAGTACGGTGAAGAAAAGCAAATTTTCATTTTGGAAATCTTTCCTTCGACCAGTTTGTCCTATTTTCTATGTACATCTACAATTTGGGTCACATGACCACATAAAAAATCATTTACGTGCGTTTGCGAGTCATGTGTTTATATGCGCATGGATGAACTGACCGACAGACCTGTCAAATCCGTTGATGGATTTGCTCCAAATTTTCTAGACACAAAATTATGGTTTAATAAGCCCATAAAACAAATTTAATTCGTCTAGCTTGTGGCGACTTAAGTAAATCTTATTTCACCGCGCAGAGACGGACAGACATACTTCCTCTAGACAGTCATTCGAAATTTTCATAGAAATCTAATTTTGGTTTATAGACCGCGCAGTAACTTTTATTCTTTTAGTTCTTTGCGTTTGTTCGTACAGGCAGACACTAGCAACTTCAGAAGGTTTTTTTTGGGTGGGGTGGGGCTCAGATGTCTGAAACATGGAAAGTTTTAAAAGGCAAAAACAGGTGTTTAGCTTTACGAGACATTTAGACACATTTATCGCCGTATGAATCAAATACGATTCACACCTATTATCCAAATATGTGACCCCTTCTTTACTGTTTTAAGAGATGGTTTAGAAGCGGTCATCTATTTAGATAAGATGGTTAGAAGCTAAGACGCGAATCGTGGCAGCGAGCGTGTTAAAAAAGAAGCAAAATTATCCACTTTAAGAATGTTCTTTTCAAAACATCCGTGTCGAAAACTTCTAAAAACTACTCGATTTCACTGAAAAGATCCAGAAGTTGAGCTTCCTACAATGCAATTTTGAGTATTCTGTTTCCCAAAAAATCTCTCAACATTTTCAAAATAATGAATTTTATTATCTTTTGGCATTTTAAGAGTTATGAAGTTTTCATGCAGCTCTTCGCTTGTTTCCTGTTGAAAACAACCCAGAACTCACCACGAGGAGGTGGCTGCATATCGAGTTCCACCACCCTCCCACCACATTTAATTCAGATCAATCACCCAACAGAACTTGGAGGTATTAACTTTTAGTTTCAAATTTTGGTAATGCAATTGAATGCCAGTCAATTAGATTTATATAATCGTCAGCTTTTAATTTGAACGAAGGACAATTTTATCCACGAATATTTTGTTCTTCTGTAGTTATCTGTCTACATTTTAAGATTCTTTCTAAGCCTAACTCTCAAGTGTTTTAGGCTGACGGCCAACAGGAAATTTTCTTCATGACGAAAAAATGCGTTTCCTTGCAATGTGCAATATTTTATCATCTTAAACAAGCTTTTCACATTCATCTTTCCGCTAGATTCTCAGTTTTCTCAAATTTTTCAGCAGTATGCTATTGGTCCAATAGTTGTTTCCCCATCAAAACGTTGCACTAGATGACGTAATGGTTATTAAGTTCTCTGCTACAAGTCATTGCAAAGAACGTCCGATTGAAAGCTGAAGTGATTTTGCACCATTTTTAAAACCGATATTAACTATCTTTCCATAACAACCAATAACCTGCACCTAAGAATAAGAGTTTTTCTGTGAAAAAAGTTAACATGCTTGTTTTAATAGTGAGAGAACTTCCAGATATAGACACGACCAAAATATATAAATCCTGGTGCTGAAATCAGAAAATGTTCTTTGTCTTCCTAGCTACCCTTTTTCACCTTCCTTAAACAGAATTCAAGTTTCAACTTTTTTGGTCAAAGTCTATTCCGATGAAGAGATTTTCCTTAATTTTTCAAATCTGTGGCGTTTTATTCTTTCCCTTTTGATTTTGATACGACCGACAGCATAACAATCTTTGGTAATTATTCCCTTAATTTTTAAAGCTGCATTAATAAAAATGGTTGCTGATGTATCAGAAACTTCAGTGATGTCACAATCGTGTGCTACATTTTCTTCTTGGCACATGTTACGGTCACCACGGAAAATGCAAGGTGGGTTAGTTTCTTGACTCTTCACCAGATGTGGGTAGGACCTCTCCCCTTCGGATAGCGGTGGACTCTTAGCCATAAGGTTTTGGTCTTGAAGATAAAGCACCAGTTTTCACTGTAATGTGATTTGATTTACTTTTTCTCGTACAAGATCATTGAATGCGATAATCTGCGCCAAATACTAGAGATAACTGTTTTAATGTACTCATAGTTAAAATTTAAGTAAAAGAGACAAGATGAATGAGCCGACAGCACAAAGGTACTAAGACACGAAATTGCTTAAGGCTAGAACAAATACAAGAAAACTAAATACTATGGAAAACACTAGTATTCTTCAAGTATATGAAGAGATTAAAATGCAGATTTTCTCCTAATACAAATGGCAAGTTAAAACAGAGTGAAAGTTCTTTCCACTGTCAATTAAAACCTAACCAGTCTATTAAAATGCTTTGGGCATTCAGCATGCCTCCACAATGGCTACAATCGCCGATTTGACTCGCACAACCTTTTTTAAAGTTTATTTGGGTATATAAGAGAACTTTTACAGTAGACTCTCCAAGTAGAAAGGCGTACTTTATGTTGAGAAATTATCGAGTTCTCCTGAAATATCTAAAGAGACAAGCACATGAAATATTATAAGAAATAAGGAGGGAGAACTGTTCCATTCATCCACCAATGCTCCAGTTTTAAGAGAATATATTGACATTTCGTCGCGCCCTAACCTTAACCATTTAAAATCAATAACTTGATGTTAAAGAATATTTCATATAATTTTCTAGAAAATAAAACTCAAACTGCTAGTCGCGTTTGTCTGAAAGTTAGTTCAGAGTAAAGGCCTTTCAATCATGGTGATCAAGCATGATCCAAAGAGCCTTCATTCTGAAATTACAGAAGATGACCGTGTAACTCGCTAGCAAAGTCATCGGTCTTCCTCTGGCAAATGGAGTAAATTAAGATTAAAATTTTGATGCGAATGTTAGAAAAATTAAACTTTATAATATAAATAGTTATAATAATTATAATTAAGTAACGGCAATTAAGTAAACCTGAGGAAATTAAAACTAGAATCTAAAATACCGTCTCTAACCTAAAACTACGGTAACACAAAATCCCAAATATTCTCTTAAAATGGAGATTGACAGAGAAAATAGGAAAGAGTCACACCTCTTAAAATGAATGGCTGACAAGTGTTATTCCTAACGAACACCTTTTATCTACAACTTTCTTGGCTCGTAAAAAAAACTTAATCCTGACGGTACTTGAAAGTATTCTTTTAATCAAACGCCAATAAATTTCCAATACGTCTGCTTTTCCTGCAAGACACGGAGATTGTTATTCCGACAACCGTCTGTAGATGGCAGCTGGAGTTTTCTTTGTGTTATGGCATTTTTCCTTTGATTTGGAAGCCATTTTCCAATAGAGTTGAGGCGAAACCAACATTTATTATTATTATTATGGCACTGAGGCAACTACTTTGGGTCGTCAAAATCGAGGCAATAGAGATTGCGCAGCGCCTAAGGAGACAACTTATCAATGGGCTAGACAGATATGCTCCGATCACAATATGACAGGAACCAAAAGCTGAAGAAATTGCGAAACAGGCTGTTTTTCGGTATATCTAAAATGGCATATGTAATGCCTATTCATTTATAAAGAAATGCAAAAGAAATTTTATTACTGGAGTTTCGGAGGAACTCGGTAA